>CM068831.1:31177658-31483543 GCA_028554795.2 Sinohyriopsis cumingii | reverse complement strand
TCAAAATTCAAACAATATACAGATATTTGTAATACCAGTTTAAATACTTACCTGTCGACAACAACTAGTTTCGTTCAGGTAAGATATTTGTTCGATATCTGCTTCACACGTACTGCTATGAATGGAAGATCTACAAAGCCTGCACATATGACAATAAAAATACAAGATGAGAAAATCACAAAATTTCAAATACAAAGAATGGAAAATATCTCACACTGTTCACTAATACTTCTACCAATAACTTTAAGTCCCAAAATAATATATATGTCTAATTCATATCCCGGACGAAGCGCCCACTGTGGGGGTGTGTGGTTGTCTAGGGGTGGGGTTCTTCTTATAGACTTTAACGAATTATGAGAAGTTCCCCTGGTCCTTATTCAGAAGGTTAATTCTGGACACTATATTATTTATTGACTAAATATATTTATGGCTACGAGCCCCCAGTCAGCTATGCCGACAGTTAAATTAAAAGAAATACAAAGATGAAATTTAAACAATAACAATTTAATAAATGAAATTTAAAAGAATTTAAAGTAATCAATGTCTCTCTTTCACCCAATGATCCCTTTGATCATCATTTGAGTTCACAGTGTGAGGAGATTTTTCCCTTCTTGAGTGCTACTCATCTAAATCTCTTCGTTAGCAGCAGAGGGGGCGAATCCGACATTTTGTCCAATCGTTATTTTGCTTAATTATTACTTTCTGCACTCAACGATCTAGTGTCGTCAGCGCCTGGTAAAAAAAAAACGACGTCGGTCCATCTTACACGATGGTGACGTCATTTGGTTTAATTAACACCTTCTGCGCGCCGATCCCCAGCGTCGTCAGCGTCCAGTAAGCACATCGACGACCGCGTCGATGTCATCGCCCCCTCTGCTGCTTACAATGATCTTACAAACAGAGTGATCACTAACTCCTCCTCCTGTAGATCAATTAGGTTATTTGACTGATCGGTGAGTTTAAAATTAATTCTCGTTAAAAACCGATCATGGCATCGCATATAGACCGGATTAATCGGATTCTCAACGATTAAAAATCCCGGAGGGGCTGTTGGTGAAAATGAATAAAGGATATATCCCTGTTGAGCTTGATTTGATTGATTGGTATCTACCTGGTAACTCCCTTCGATAACATCACACACTAGATTGATTGCTATCACCGATGCGATATTTACGTTGTATGGAGCAATATGCCTACCATCATCCCCGTTATCGTGTCTGAGGATATAAGTTGATGGACCGAGAAAATCATTAAGAGACTTTCTTAGTTCTGGCGCGTTGTATCCTGGAAACTTGAAATCGGGTAAATCGGCTTCTGCGATATTATACTCGGTTAGGAATTTTTGTTTATTATCAATTCTGCTAGTGGATATTACCCCGATGATTCTTTCATTGATATATTCCATGTCTGATATAAGTTGATTTAACACCTCAATGTGTTTTTGTGCTTTTGTTTCCCGTAGCTGTTCTAGTTGTGATTGGCAAATACGATTAATCTCGATAAAAAACCTATCGATATCATTTAAATTAAGTTCGGCATTGATGTGCGATCCAGGAGTTTTCTCGTACCTAAAATACCAATACATGGTATTCCTGTCTTGAAATGTAAACCAGTCGGGGGGTGACGAGTTTTTCATAACAAACAAAACATCTCGATAATTGGGATTAATCTCATGATACGATTGTTTACCCTCGGGGTTTTCATAAGGTGGATTCTTAGGCCATCCTAGTATGGTTCTTATTGAACTGTTATAAATATCAACCATATACCCCGGTGTGCTTATTTCAATCGTCGATGATAACGTCGGTTCATGAACCGTAATAGCGATTTTTGATTCCTTTCCTGTGATCGATTTTATTCTGCGTTGAAATTCTTTATTGATTTGCTCTATTTGGTATGACCCAGTTGGTATTGTAACCTCCTCCCAGTTTGGGGTTCCATCGGGTTTATTTGTCCGTGCAAAAACCAGCGAGTTATTAGGTTGTTGTCCGTTAAATGCGTTCGCTCGAATATTAGGCCAACTGTGATATATTCGCAATTTTGCCAGCGCTATTTCCTTCACTGGAACCGGCGATGGGAAGTTCACGCTGAATTCGGGTTTCGTTGACGTTATTGATATCATATTTGTTTGTACCGGAGTGGTGTTCTCCGCGATCCGCTGAAGTAATTGAAACCCTTCGGGGTTCAGCGACATTATTATTATTTGTTGTCTTTAGTGTCTAATTTCAACAACCAGGTGGTTTCGGCTTCCAGTTGAAAATCCTCGATTTTTGACATCGCGGAGCTATACAACTGGACCATCGTGGAGAATTCAACATCGGATACGAACAAATTATCAATCGATAACGAGATCAACCCGGATAATTTCGAGTATGCGTCGGATACTATTTGATGTTTTACTGTATACTCGTTGAGTTTTTTCTGAAAACACGATGATATCTTCCTAGTGATTGCGTTGGCAACTCCAGCAACTGTTGTCATCGCGGAGATAGCGATTGGAACAGCGATCGGGGTTATCGTGGTCACCGTGGATAAAATAACACCGGCGCCAGCTACTATACCCGATACCGAGTACACGACCGCGTCGATGGCGGTTATTTTTCTGCGGTATTTTTTTATTTTTGCACGGTATTGTTCGGAAAGCGTTTTCAAATTCGCGGAAAATTCTTTTGCGGTATCGAATCGATATTGATGTGACGTCGGTGATACCTCTGATTCAACTTCCTTGGTGGTCATTTTTATTTTAAAAGGGTTAGTGTTTTTAATTACTTAGATTCGCTGCAAATTCCACATACCATGTAATGTTTGCCCGGGTTAGATTTCTATCAACGGCATAAATTGTAAACTGTTCAGTTGCGTTCCTGTCTATAATTGTTGATATTGTATTGTTAAACCCGGATGAACTCGACGATAATATATTAAACTGCATCATTGAAACCAGTGTCAATCGATAAATACCCTTAACAGTTGCGGTAATATTTACTGTATTCTGTGTAGGAGTCCAATCGAATGATCCATGCCGAATTGTGTATACTGTGTTGATGATGTTCTCATGAGGGATTTTTATTTTTTCGAATTGCTCTGTCATTCTGGGTAGTCTGTCCTTAATCGCTTCAACATCAGTTTTGATTGTTTTTATTTCCCCTCCATACGTGTCTACATTTTTTTTGTTCGCTTCAATATTAGTTTCGAGTTGCTCTGTTATTCTCGGTAGTCCGTCTTTAATCGCTTCAACATCAGTTTTGATTATTTCTATTCTTCGCAAATTCGCGTCTATATTATTCTTGTTCGTTGCAACATTAGTTTTGATTGTTTCTATTTCCCGTGTATTCTCGGTCATACTTTTTTTGTTCGCTGCAACATCAAGTTTGATTGTTCCTATTTCATATGTATGTACGTCTATACCTTTTTTGTTCGCTGCAACATCAGTTTTGATTAATCCTATTCCCCGCCAATACGCGTCTACATTTTTTTTGTTCGCTTCAATATCGGTTTTGATTGTTCCTATTTCCTGTGTATGCGCGTCCACACCCTTTTTGTTCGCTTCAATATCAGTTTTGATTGTTCCTATTTCCTGTGTATGCGTGTCCATATTATTTATGATCGTTGTAACATCAGTTTTGATTGTTTCTATTTTCCGTCCATGCGAGTCTACATTATTTATGATCGTTGCAACATTAGCGCCGATTATTTCTATTTCCCGTTCATGCGCGTCTACACTCCTTTTGTTCGTTGCAACATCAGTTTTGATTGTTTCTATTTCCTGTCCATACGCAGTGATATCATTTATAGTTATTGTGATTTCATCCGGTTTGGTATTTTTTTTACCAAGGAATTTATCAAAGTTGTCATCGATCCTGTTAACATTTTTTCGTAACGAGGTAAATTGGCCCGACAGCGTCGTAAACTCCAAAATAGTATTTTTTATTGTTGCAAGATTCGGTTCGGTTACCGTCGGGGTTCCAAAAAAACTAGCGGTAGTGAGTTGTATATCGGTGACAGATTTTTTCACCTCGGTGGCAGATTTTTTCACCTGCGCGTCAAGTTCGGTCACCGATCTATCTAACCTTGTAAAACCGTCCTGGACTAATGTTACCCTATCCGTCACCGCTGATATATGTCCACCCGGTCTGAGTCGTCCGTCGGCGGTATACAACGCGATAGCGCCCTCGTCGGTATCACGCTGTCGTATTAAAACGTCATTCAGTGACACATTACCGGATTTCAATTTACCCTGGCGGTCTTGAAATACAACTATTTCACCTGGGTCAACACTTGTTAAATTCAACGTATCAGCGATTTCATCCTCAATTAGTTTTTTTATGTCATCGGTTGCGGCCGTTTCCGTGGGCTTTTTCAGCGCCGAAACCGGTCGTCCCCAGATATCAATCATTATTATTGTAAATGTTATTCTCTAAAATCCGTTGAGCTTCTACGACCCCACTAGTGTATTCGTTTACAACCACATGAGGTGGTTTCCGCGATGATGAAATCGCCGCAAGTACGTTCAATACCTCGCGGCCACATATCGGTGGGTCGCTTAATCGCTGTGTTGGCAGCGTGGAATAAAAAACCCGGGCTGAACACGCCCGGGCTGAACACGCCCGGATATACCGCATGAACTCTTTCGGCGGGGCTAACCCGTATGAATCAAAATAGACGATTGCACGCGGATCAATCGCGTATGCAACCCAATGAGTTCCCGCTCCGGAGGACCCATCGAGGTTAATTATACCGGTTTCAATATTCCTTGGTGCCGCCGGTAATTGATCCCTCATGAAAACACCTCTGAAGTTTTTTATCGCTAGCGCGTTTGCGGCGTCTATTAAATCAAAATTAGACATTGGAGTCATTAACTCCCGAGTCAATAAACGGTTCCCGGTAGTCTTAGACCCTTTCCCGAGTACCATGAATACGGGGTTCCCGGTAGTCTTAGACCCTTTCCGGCTACGGGTCGTTTTTTTTTGTAACCTTTCCCGGTTGCCTTCTTCAATGCCATCCCCGCCGCGGTACCAACGGCTCCTAACGCCGCCGCCTTAGCCACTGCTGGTGCGGCCGCGGCAATTAATGCCGGAATCGCAGCTAACAGCGGAAATATCCCACCGGTCCTTTCCATGTTTTTAATTGCTGCGGTTGAAAAATCTATTTGAACACCCTTTTTATTCTTCATCGCATCATTGAAATGTTTTATTTGACGCGCCGTCAACGATATCTTATGATTACCACCTGCCATCTGTGACGGCTTCAGCGTTATTGTGGTTCCGCATTGTTTAGCCGACTTTGATCGTAATTTCTTGACTTGACCATCAGTCAACTCTACACTGACGACACTATACGACATTTTATTGTAAACGCGTTTGTGTTTTCAATTACATGTTTTCCACTGGCGCATCAACGATTCTCATTCGTCCACCAACGCCTTCCAACAGCATTGATTTATCGCTGAGAATGACAGCAACCGCTCTATAATTGGCACCAGCCGGGGCTATATGAGCTCGGAAGTGTATATCAACGACGGATTGTCTCGTTAAATCAAGATGCTCCAACGAAAAATAATAAATCGGATACAGGTTTTTAAAATCAAGTTGTGATATTTGCAAACCAGTGTCGACGTTTTGATCACGACCCATATACGACAGCAATCGATGATACACACGTGCGATATGGTTGTCGCCGTAATTAAGCTGTATATCCTCGGATGGTTCCTGTTGTCCGTTTATTCTCAGCGAAACATCCCTGACTCCTAATTGATCAAATATCATATGGCTGCGTTCTTGACTACCCAATCGTTCCCTATTCTGCAGCGCTATGAATATATGACGCGGGGCTGAAACACCTTGTTTTGATGCCAGGTGCCATGTAAACGTATCGGCGACGTTATCCTCTTTAGCATCAGTTGTTACCGCTAGCCAACTCAACAACGATTTCCCTCCCTGTTCCATAAATGCTAACAATCGTGCTTCCGTGGTAACTGATGGAGTCAGCACCGGCATCCACAATGCCATTTTAGTTAAAATGACTTTACCGGCAGCGACGCCAGCAGCACGCCATATTGCATTGTTATCATCGCCCCTTCGCGTCAGCGCGATTGTGTGCTTGGCCCCATAGACAACTTTTCTAACATTTCTGCAGAATCCAAATATGTGATGGAGTGGAATCGCGCATGAAAACTTTCGGCGTGGTCCTTGCAACATTCCTACTCGTGCTGCGAATCCCATATTGTAATTATCGTTAAGACTTTTTATAATATTGAAATTAGCGACTGGTCCTGCTCTGCGGTCTGGATTGGCTGCTTCAGCCTGTGGGTCAGTTGCGGTATCTCTTTCCACCAGCACGTTGATGTACTGAAGATGGTCAGCGTTATTGGTGGTGTCCTTCGAAAACATCATAGATGGGCCCGCCGATCTTGTATAATCATCCGAGTATCTCGCCAACCCAATTATCGTTGTTGCAACATCAACCTCGCGTTCTATTGATTCAATTTCTCGCCCGTCAATAAGATATCTGGCGCTCTCAAATAACGCCATGATACCGTTGTTGACGAAGCCAACTCGAACACGATGGTCATCTGCGTATGGTGCATTATCGGCGGCATTTGTCACGAGTTCTCCCTCGATTTCGATAAACGCTTCACACGGCAGAAAGTATTTACTGGTATCTTGGACCTGAAGTTCAATTCGCGATCGTAGGTCGGGTTGCGCTGCATAATAAGAATAATATTGATAATCGCGGACAGAATCATCCCTGTGCACTGGGGCATCCATATCAAACGCGGGATCAGCGGTTCGCGCAAACATTTTATTATTTATCATGTTGATGTTTTCAATTGCGATTTTTTCGTCGTAAATTCTTTGAATTTAAACCACTCCCCGCTATCGCGTTCATGAGCGCGTTGGTTGCCGCATCGGCGGATGGCTGAGCCGCCAACGACTCTAATTTTTCTTCCACGGCGTTATTTATTACTTTACTGACATTTGCAGGCATCACTGTCGTTGATGGCATTACCGGTGGTTTCTGTTTTTTTCTCTTGGATTTCACCAATGACATTAGTTTGTCCCGCGCGGCTGAAAGCGCCTTTCCGGCAACATCTCCAATAGCACTAATTCCCTTATCACGAATAACATCAATAGCCTTCATTCCTAATTGTTTGGCTAACGGCGCTACTTTTGGAGCCATTCTTGTAAATAACCCCGCAATGGTGCTACCGAGACCATCTCCATAGTACGCACGGTAAACAGGCAATCGCGAGTTTACCACGTAGACGAGTACTGGTTTATCGTGATTGTAGTGTATGATCATCCTTATTAAAAACACCAGTTTTCCAATTAATCATCCACGAGTTCGTCTATGAGCGTTCGATATGCATTAATGTCCATAATACCGCCTGCAAATAAACGCTTGCAAATATCAGCGGCCTCATTGATTATTTCCGGAGAGTTATTTCCGGCTCGTTTTCCTCCGATTAGTACTTCCAGCCGTGATATATCACTGAGAACACTATTAGGACAGGTAACGCCATAGGATTCTTTACCAACAGAGTATCCTTTTCCTTTTTTTGGTGTTATACTCTTAACTTCCTTGTGGAATGCGTCGTAATCGGATTTACTATGATGTGGTAATGCATCTTTATGTTTACTTGCTAAATACACTATTCTTGCCCAGTCTTTTAACGACTTTATATTTTTCTCGTAACCGCTATTGATATGCTTCTTATCTCGTATGCTCTTAGCAAAATTGTTGGCAGTAAAATTAATTAATTCTTCCCTGTTGCTGAAGCCTCTAATTTGATCTATTGTGCTCTTCTTGAGTACAATACGGGGTATATTCCCCTCTTTTTTTTCCGGTATTTCTTCTTCTGGTATTTCTTCTTCTGGTATTTCTTCTTCTGGTTCTTTCGCAGTAGCACCTAGTTCTTCCTCGTCGGCCATTGTAACATAAGGTTCTTGTGGTTCCGTTATAGCGAATGGTGGTGGCCTCCGTGTTGTAGCAGCCGCTATTTTTGCAGGAAGTGTTTCTAAAGACCTTTTTGTTTGTTCGGTCTGAGCCGCTATCTTTTCAAGCGCACCAAGAACGGGTACAGTTGCCGCCGTAACATCTTTGGTCGCTTTGGTTACCGGGGCAAAGAGTTGTTCGCTTCCAACAGTAAAATCGGTTTGTAGTTGCTGCCGCGTTTGAAGTTGTTCTCGGACCCTGTCCCGTAACGGTATAAACCTTCTAAGCGCCGCTAGCCGCTCTCTGGCTAGCCGAGTAGTAAGTGATTCGCCTACCATTATTGCAATTGCTTCGCAATTTCTAATTTCTCGCCGGAGTTTTCGTCTATAATCCTTCTAATGTTTTTGATCTTACTAGAAATCTCCCGGCGTCGTTCATAAACACGTCCGAGTTTTTTTCGTATTATTTCAACGGCAGTAAATAGTCCAATGAATGCATTTGCGTCATTGTGGTACAAGTTTTCATTAATCGTATGTTGTAATCGTTTTATAAAAAAGTACTCGCGGGCCAGGGTAAAACGCCCCCGTTTCGACTGTTCGTTAATAATCTCATAATCGGATAATATTTTTTCACTGTCGAGACCATCAGATAATTCAATTCCTTGATTTTTTAATTTTGAAATCTCGGCTAATATATTATTGATGTCTTCGATATTCATTATTCTTATAAAACATCTTGTTTTTAAATAAAAAAAAATGAAACCCCGTGTATCAATTCCGAAGGTGTTCATACTTTGTTTTCTTTCGGAATAGACAATAACGTTTCACACTGTCATGGTGGCCTTGTCAGCGCCATAGGCGCTGGTGACCTTGTCACTCGCTAATTTCTGTTATATATGAAAATCGAATTCTGTGACTCGTCTTTTTTGAGATCGCTGTTTGATATACTCGTTCTGCAACAAATCGTACTGCGGGCATACAAATATCAAAATATTTTCCTGCCGCATTCATGGAGTGAAATGTTTTTTCCTCGTGCGTTGTTGTATCAAACGATTTGACGCTCTTTGCTTTTTTTGCGTGCTTCCCTGTTTTACCTTTTTTGGTGTTTTCACTCTGAGAGATGGCTTGCAGGTTTGTAAGAGAATTATCAGTCTTATTATTATTAATATGATCAATCACAAGCCCATTTTCGATTAATCCGTGAAAACATTCATAGATGATTCTGTGACAGAGATATTTCTTCTTTCCGGCACCAAACATTAAATACCCGTGATTATTTACGGTACCAACCGGCTTCTTCAGTTTGCGGTTTCTAACAATGCCGTCGCGAGACGCCTCGTAACTGACGAACACAGGATGCGGCTGAAATTCTTGGTCCATTTGTATAATAATACTATTTGTCTAATTTATTATTTGGTTTAATTATGAATCTTTCAACGTAGTCTTGGGGGGTTTTGATGACTGAGTCAGCGGTGGGGTCAATGACGGCGTTTTTTATTCGTTTATCATAATAGCGTTTTAACTCTCTGTATCGCTTTCCGCCACAATTGATACACAACTGCGATTTTCCTCTTACACCAACGTGGCAAACCAAGCACGGTAGGGGGCCAAGAGAACCATTACGAACGCTTTGTAAATGATACCCGCAGAATTCACCTCTACATGATTTATTGCACGGGGTTATCGACCCAATCATCAACCATTTGCAGTGATTCATTATACTATGTTCTTTCATTTAAATACTTGTTTTAATTATATGGATGAGTTTGAGAGATTGGCAGCAATTAAACCCCGGAAAAATATTAAATTCAATCTCGATAGAGTCCTCAAGGACACACCAAAAGCGTTAATAAACGATAGAACCCTGTTGAATAAAATACGCGATTGTATCAATGAATTCAAGCGTGATGGCGCATCTCACAGTTGGTCAACATTTCGAATTGATGGTGTTGTTGATGCTACCATGAACGACAACCGCGCAGCAATGATAATATCACAACTTGACGGTAAAAGATATTTCTTCAGAGTAAAATTCATTGTCCGGGTGGAATCAGGTGATTGGATCATACGTGATAAATTTGAACCGGTTCTCAGCGACAAGAAAACAGTCATTGTCAGCCGCGACTCCAAGCCGGGGTTGTTAACCGGAATTGACAAACCATACTATGAACGAGCGTATCCTGAAACAGCAGTTGTTTATGGAATATACCCGTTAAATAAGAAACCTGATATCGGAAAACTGAAACCGATGAAACAGTCAACGGGGATAAATTGTGTAGCAGAACGAATAATAGAGCATTTTACAAATGCATGTCGAGGAAACAAATTGACTGATTTACGACGTAGCAAAATCAACCAGTGGGAACTAACCGTAAAAGAGCGTGGAGCAACCATCAGCGACATAGCGAGATTAGAAACATTGCTGAGATTTCCAATAACCGTTACAACGATAACCGGTGAAGTATTATACGAATCAAAGTACAAATCAAATGGAGCCCCAATCAAAATTATTGATCATAACGAACACGCATGGACGCCCGCGATCACAATATTTCCACGGGATAGAACAGTAAAGTATATCCCGGGGGAATTCCTGGAAGAGAACGGTTTTCTCGCGGAGAGGAAACTATTTGATGCTATTGCTTGTTTGTGTAAAAACGACCCTGTGTCAGTGTGGTTACTTCGCAGCGCTGAAAACGACATGGATACCTTTGATCAGTTTGTAAGACCAAACGGTGAATTATATCGCACTGAAGCGTTTCACAACAAGATGAAAAAAACCGCCATGGAATTTGAAGAGCATGATGAACAACTGCTAACAAATTGTTTTACGATTCCATCGGTTGTAGCTCATGTTGCAGCAAGGAAAAATGCGTGGAGACCAACGCGCAAGGAATTTCTACCGGATGTACAATCCAGTTGTTTGGAATACTATCACGGTGGACTATGGAACACTGAATACAACCGCGACGCTATGATCTCGGTTGATATGGTTGCCTGTTATCCAGCGAGTTTTCTCGGGTATGGATCCGCCGCTGAGTATTTCAAACGATTTGGACACCCCAGACATGAAATGACTCGTGTTGCTATTAATGGACCACTGCCTGATTTTGATTTAACCGGATTCGCTCGCATAGTATCATTTGAATTCGCGGCAGGACTCCATCGCTGTTGCTATATTTGGATCGGTAGACACATAGCTGAAAAGAGATGGCTTCCAATAGCGCTGCTACGGTATATGATTGATTGTAAAATGCTAGTTTCGTTGATTGTCAGTGACGCGATTATATCATACCGGGCACAGACTGAAGTCTGGTTACCAGAACCGGAGCGTCTAGATAGCATAATTGACGAGTCCAGAAAACACATTGATGCCGACGAGGAATATATCATCGAATGGTCCAGGAGGATATTTAACCAACGAAACCACGAGGCAAAAGATCTCGGTAGAAGAATAATTGGTAAGTTCACACAAGGTGGAAAAAACTGCGACTACAAACGATATTGCTCACGGCTAATTATAGATGACGCAGAATATGATTTCGTAATCAAGGACGCAGTGGCAAAAAATAGATACGTGAACTGCAAAACAGCTTTCTTGTCCAATGGAACGAGGTTGGGTACAGTTGTTACCTACAGCGATGGAGACAGCCCGGCGTATCCACATTTGAGGGCGTCTATGCTGGGTTATGCCGCTATCAATTTATTCTCGATGATAAATAGATTCCCCGATACCGCGGTTAGAGTAGCCGTTGATTCGTTTTATATTGACGTAGCGTATAAGGAAAACGTAGCCGGGTTTACTAGTCCGGACGAGAGTTGGGGTACATGGAGAATTAAAAATGAAATACGACGCGATTATTCCCCGTCAGCAGATGTCACCGTTGAGAACAACTACTTACGCGGTGATAAATTGTCAGAATGGTCTAATGCACCGTCGTGTTCTGATCCAATTTGTAGACACAAGACGGTTTATTTAAGCGGCTGTGGCGGGTCAGGAAAGACGACTCGGGCAATTGAATTATTTCGAACGCGGGCAAGTATAATCGTGCTTACACCGACCCATAGACTAGCGCGAGAGATAAAACAACGAAATGTTGACGCCGTTACTTATCACAGCTTTTTTCGATACAGCGGCGGTGAGTGGACTCCTGATCGAATGGGTGAAAAATTTATTCCCGACATTATCATCTGGGATGAGATATGTACTGTTTCGTTAGATACTTTACAAATGTTTCTTGAGTGGTTGCTGCGCGCGAATACAGCGGTAATCATGTGTGGAGATCATGGCCAACCACCACCATTTGTCGGCGAGGGTCCACATGATTGGTTAAGGGGTTTTGTGGACTATTATGAAGAAACCGATACTGATTACCGAGCACTTGATGAACAACTGCGCGAGGTTAAGAAATTAATCAGATTACAGCCGGATAGAGTTCAGTGTGAAATAATCCGCGAGGTAATTCCGGAAACGCCGTTGAATGAATTCTGGGAAACATGGAGACCAAACGATTTGATTGTAGCGAGTAGAAAGATAGTCAGAGACACACTTCAGCGGAGGTTGTTTGCGTTGCATAAGGAAAAGTTTCCAACGCGTCCAGTGCCGTTATGTTATAGACCCGCGGACACACGGCGGCAGAACATTGAAGTTGAAATTCCAACCCCGACAGCGTCGGGGACAAAAAAACAAATTCTCGTGCTGAATGATATCGTGCTCGTTGATATCAGCGTCGTCGAGGACGCGCTACGTGCTGATAAATCCCCGTGGACGCTAGGATACGCAACAACAATACATTCCTCGCAGGGACTAACCATCACGGACACAATTGTTTGGATAGTTGATAATCGCATCGAATGGTCGAATCTAGTCTATCTTGCAGTGTCCAGAGTACGAAGGATAAATCAGCTTCGAAGAATTGTTATTGACGGAGTCAGTGACGAAGTCACCGACGGAGTCACTGACGAAGCCGGCGACAAAGTCACCATCGATGCAAGCGTCATTGATAGAAAACTCTCGGGTTACCGCCAACAGGATAAAAAAAAACAGCGGCGTTTTGATATTGATGCCGAATTAATAATCTCGCTACGACAACAACAGAATAATCACTGCGCGAGTTGCAATTGTATAATGAGTTGGCGTTATTCGGATAAAGACACTCGCCAATTTACCGTGGATAGGATCGATAACAGTCTCGGTCATGTCAAAAACAATGTGAGGTTGACCTGTCTTGAGTGTAATAGACGCAACGGCGCTAGTTAAGACCACGTGGGGGCAATTGAGTATCGTTAGGTATCACTTGTAGTTGCTCGCGTGTAAATCCACGCCGAGGAGCAGTTGAATCCAGCCTATAGATCGGTGGTCTACCAGTTGATCGTGTTATCGTTGATATGTTATGTGTGGTAACACTCCAAATAGGATCAGTAACCCTTTTTTTACCGCCTTCAAGCTCTCCTGGTTCATACAGATATCTAACAGTGACATCGCCAAGAATCGGCTTAGAAACGCTATTTATTTTTAATTTTCCGGGTATATACTCGTATTTAATCGCGTCGCTGGGCTTCATGTTGATTGCTCGGGTAATCTCGTTATTTAACGCTGCAATTACACCTGGCAACCTTTTGACCCATTCACGAGATCGTTTTTCTTGAATGAATTCCTTCGCGTATTGATATCCAAATAACCGTTCAGCGAGAGTCCGATTGAATCGTTCAACAATTGCCTGATCACGATGTAGCGCAGTATGACCTCGTCGTATCGCGACGCTATGATGTTTCAGCGTTGATAAAACAGCGCCGCGAAATTCACTACCAGGATCAACTTGTAATAGATTTGGCCAGCGCAGAGGACCTCTTCGATAAATCCGCTCAAACGCATCGGCTACTTCAGTTGCTGACTTTGTTTTCAACGGTTCCGCTTGTTTGTATCGACTCGCAACATCAACTACGGTTAGCGCGTATTTGTAACCGTTGTCATGCGGCAGAAATAGTATATCAGCCTGATGAACTTCATTAAGTACGCTAACATCAAAGCGCGAGAAGTTGATTTGTTTAGGCGGTGGTAGATAGATTTGCCATATAGCCTGTTTGGATAACCAATTAGCCGCAGTGGTCTTTGTTACCTTTGCAGCGCTTGCAAGCTTACCAATTGCGGCCTTCCCCTTCCAGTATCCTCTCGGAGAATAATAGATGGAATCCATCGTTTTTCTTGGATGATTGTTATTAATTACCAGCGCCAATCATTAATTTACCTTTCATAGCCGATTTTACCAACCATGAGGCCAATTTTTCTTTGACGGATTTATCAGGAATAGCATTTAGCGCGTGAATTAATTTTACATCTGCGATATGACGCTGTTGCAGATCGCTACTTTTGTAAGCAACATCATGAGCATGACACGCCTTATCGATAGCGTTTATTGGATACTCACCGGGTTTGGGCTGATTTTGATCATCGAGTCTAATATCTAATCGTGTTCCGGGGCCACAGTAGTTATATCCTGGGAGGTGTTTTTCTCCTGGATACTTTGCCCACGGTGTTCCGGGGAGTTTTGCCAATTTGGCTGCGATGTCACCTCCTCGCTTTTTTTTAAAACATCTCCGGGTCTAATAGAAATAAATCTAAATTTCTTTGTACCGCATTGTACACACTTACCAGTAAGCGCCGATCTGTTATTTCTTGTCGTAATGGTTGTCATATCATTTGTGCCAGTACGCACTCTACACTTCACACAATATAGATCCATAATTTATGTATAGAGATATGAATATAATTGATTTTTCGGCGACTAAAACAAGAGAACCAGTTAAGCATGTTGCAGCGTTACCAAACTCGATCCGGATGATTATCATCGGACCATCTGGATCCGGCAAGACGCAATTGTTACTCAATTTAATAATGAGATGGATGAAGTGGGATAAGTTGTATTTGGTTGCTCCTAGCGTAGATGATCAACGATGCTACGAGGTGTTGAAAGATTTCAACGAGAATGCATCAGCGATCGCTAAAAAGAATGTTATTGAGTTTATTACGGATATCAATGATGCACCGGGTATTGATGATATTGATGGCGACGTTAACAATCTAGTCGTGTACGATGATGTTATGTTAGACAATCAAAAGAACCCAGCTAGGATATTTTCCAGAGGCAGGCATAAAAACACTGACGTGATATATGTCACTCAACGATACACTCAGATTCCAAAAGTAATCAGAGATAACTGCAATATTCTTGCTGTATTCAACGGCGTTGATACACACACGCTACGAAATATTTGGCAGACATGGTGCGGCGGTGACATGGACTTTAATGTTTTTCGAAACTTTTTTAGTCATGCTCAGTCGACCCCACATGGATTCATAACGATAAATTTACATGATCCTCGGACACGATATCGTATCGGACTTGACCAAATATTCGGTTAGTTGTAAATAATTTTCATTGTAAATAACTTCTTAGCAGCAGAGGGGGCGATGACATCGACGCGGTCGTCGATGTGCTTACTGGACGCTGACGACGCTGGGGATCGGCGCGCAGAAGGTGTTAATTAAACCAAATGACGTCACCATCGTGTAAGATGGACCGACGTCGTTTTTTTTTTACCAGGCGCTGACGACACTAGATCGTTGAGTGCAGAAAGTAATAATTAAGCAAAATAACGATTGGACAAAATGTCGGATTCGCCCCCTCTGCTGCTTCGTTCCCTTGTCTTTCTCTCCTTTCGTGATCTCCACTTCCGCTTCCTCTTCTATAATCCTTGTTCCTTGCCGTTATCTTGACTTCCGGTTCCTCTTCTAGTATCCGGAACCCTTGACGATATTCCTTGAGGTCACCCGAAATTCACTCGGTATCTCTCACCGTCACCCGAAATTCTCTGAACTTCTCTCGTCCCCCGAAATTCTCTGAAATTCTTTCGTCCCCCGAAAGCTTCCTGTTGAAAGGTATAATGCATTAGCATAGGGTTATAAAAATCTTCCCTCACACTACGTCACTGAACTGAACCATCAGTTTAAGGCGGGACATTTGGGTCGCGCATGCGCACACATCGAAATTCCCATACACTTCCGCCGCTTACAAAAATGGCGCCATAACACAATCACACAAAGGATTCAAATATCTACATACTGAGCCCTATCAGTATATACATACAAAATATTTTAAATACGATTGTACTAAAATATTACTACGATTAGTAATATGACTATCTATATATTTATATATATTTATATATATTTCCTACACAAGCGTACCAAATCCACAATATTCACATTCAAATGGTGATAAACGGCAATCCGTTACTCAATGGCAAAATCTATCATTACGTAAACAAATTTCTTGTCTACCAAAATATAACTACGCAAAGAATTACAATATTAATTCTTATAGCGGCTAGCGAGCAATACAATTCTTCACAAATACAAATCGTCCTTTCAAAAGGGCGTAAACGTAATAATCCACGAAATAATATGCACACATATTACTAGCGAAAGAAGAGAACATTTTCGCCTCACAAAATAAGGTGTACATAGTAACATTATGAATAATGATGCAACGAATCAACATCGTAATCAATCGTAAACAAAAGTACTAGCTAAAGTCATGAAAAAAATGCAAAATATTAAGGTCATAATTAACTATTCATACTTCAATACAAGTAAAATGTATACATACGACAAATTCTCTTCAATTAACAGCAGTCGTATCAAGCAGAATCAACGTAACATCAAACTTACCTGATCGAAGCTATTTCATGAATTTCCTAAATTCCGCCAATTTTTACGAATGGCTAACGGAGTGTGTGTCACTGCGACTCTTAAACACCAACTGACGAATTTCAGGCTTGTACAAGTCTTATGTCAATTTCTCGAATCAAGTCCCACCTACAACGCATCCCGATTGGATGGCGACGGACTCTGGTCATTTGATCGAACTGTCAATCATAAAAATGTCAGTCTGTGTGTCCCCATGTACTGTCCAGCCTACCATTGTCGGCTTCCGGCTCTTTGAAGTTGTCTACGTCACGTGTTCCCATGTACAAAGATTCCCGCCAGATTTCCACTCAAGAGCTCAAACAAAGACTGGGTTACGTAAGAGGATTAGCCAACTTAGGCACTTGGAAAAACAAAGCTTACCTGGCTCCACTTACAGACTTATAAATACATGTATAATACAAGGGGTTGGGGTAAAACATCACAATGGACATCCCAAAGATAACCTAATACTACAGAACTTTTATGGGACTCTTGTAGTTCCTCGTTTGGTTAATTACCAGATAAGTGTATGTTAAATGAAAATGGTGAGATCAAAGATAATAAAAATTATATAATTGATGGATATATGAAGAGACTAACTAAATAAATTACGGTCAAGTATAATGGACGGTTGAATTTACCGACGTCTTATATGGGCGCCTGTCGAAAGAGATATAGCTCCGTACTGGATTCACTTCTATACATCTGGCAATTTTAAAAACTAATGTCCTACATGTAGACGATGCTTTTGGGGAAGAATGACGATTTATATTAATTGGCGAAAAGTTATGGTTCTGCACAAGACAATGTCGATTCCCACAATCAGCAATATCTTGTACAGACACAGAATTGTATAAAATTAAACTTTTCTTTCGAGATAGCAACAAGAATATTGGTGAAGACAGATATATGAGGATCTTCAACTCTCCATTCTTCGTCACTAAAGTCTCCTCCAGTGTATATAGCAGCAAGACTGGCAGCACAGCTTGAACTGGACATATTCAAGTTGGTAGATAAGATTATAAGACCATTGTTTAGAAGCAACCCCATTTGTGGGTGTACGAAGATTTACGGAGAAACATTCACAGCCCACTGATTAAATTTCCGTGGTTAATTTTATTGCTGCTTTTTGGGACTGCTAAAGTTTGATGTGGTTGTTTGGTTATGTGACATTGGTATTATTTGTGTAAGTGTATGTTGCAAGCAAGGTCATTTGAGATATGGACGGCCAAGTATTTTGGTGGAGATTAACATTTATTTTAGATCTGAACACCAATGTATCTGACAGAAGATACAACTTCTAATTGAATAACACGATAAAAGTGATATCTTGTGATAGATGTGGAGGCTTATTCACTGAAACATAACAGACGCTGATCATTTATCTAAAGTTGAAATCGAATTTCTATATGTATAATTTTAGAACACTGATCTTGCTTTTGTGCACTAGTTAAATCAAGTACATAAATCAAAGGAATTTTCATTGCTGACTTACCAGCGACGAAATACATATACACAACTGTGTTGTTGTTGTTGTTGTTAAATCAGAATATTCAAATGATTTGAGTTCCACACTTGTTAAATTGCAGTTTTATGCTTGTCATGTTATTTGTTAAATTTAGCGCACAAGTATTATGTCTTTGTTCTAAATTTACTAGCAAAGTCTATCATAGTTGAAAGTATGCTTTATATTCTATTGGCAGTAAAATCAATTCCCTCGGGCGCCTCTGGAAAGTCAGGTAAACACTCTACACTTACCTGTCGCACAGTGCATGCTGGGAACGGAAAAGTTGAGTCATGGCGGATGTGTCTCCAAAGGTCTCGTAGAATTCTAGTGACTCAGGGCATATGAATTGGAAACAAAAAGACTCAGAAATGGATTTAGCCAACGTATTTTCTGTGACAATTTTTTTGGTCTTACTTTCTATATCAGGTAAGTCTACATTTGGTACCATAACAAAACTAACGACTCCATGGCGTGTCAAATCTCTTTTGAAATTTTGGAGTCGACGATGCGTGAAGTAGTGTCGTCTAAGTAGATATACAGTGATGCACAGGGGCTTGTTACAAATGAAGTTATGTCATTGGATAGAGGGCTGGGGTTGAGACCTGTAAAGTACAGAACTTAACATTTAAGTTGCCGTTTATTTGCTTACTGTTGTGTTGTCGCGTCCAGTAGTGTAAAACCTGTGCGTTTTATGGCATATTGGTAGTCTGTCATGGCTGTGGTTGAAAGATAACAGTTAAAAAGAGATGCAGTTTGCATATTTTTTTAAAGTTTATTT
This sequence comes from Sinohyriopsis cumingii, assembly GCA_028554795.2. Classification (NCBI taxonomy): domain Eukaryota; kingdom Metazoa; phylum Mollusca; class Bivalvia; order Unionida; family Unionidae; genus Sinohyriopsis; species Sinohyriopsis cumingii. The sequence continues at coordinate 31,464,578 of CM068831.1, read as the reverse complement.
TTGAAAGTTGTTATGCTCATCTGATTTAGATGTTTACGCTTTTTTGAAGTGACATCCCGGTTGTTTAGGGCGGTCTGCAGTGTGCGGTACATAGCTGATTTACCTTTTTACAGATCCTACAATGTAAGTCGTCCACTGTGATATGTATGATGTGGGGATGTATTGTCGTACTGCAGTAATAAATGTTGTATAGCGTGTTCCTCGGTGAATTTATAGAGGCCAAATCTGAAAAAATGCCTCATACTTGTCAGTCCATACTGGTGCCTATACTTCATTGTTTTTCCTGATGTAATCAAATCCTGCACCAAGTTTTAAAGTTTCATTTACATATATTTCAGTTGCTTGAAATGCAATGGTAGCTGAAGAATGCCGAAGTTAGTTGAAGTAGAGAATTCTTTTTTTTTTTAAAATCAAACAATGTTGACAAAAGTGATTTGTGCCCTGGCATCCTTTTCATCCAAATCTCAAACTTACACTACATTTTTCAAAGGTTCATTGTACTGTGTACAATTAAAATCGTACTGCTTTAGATATAATGATAAAAAGTCTCAAATCTGGACATACATGCTGGTCCAAAAATTGTTTTTCTGCTGCATTTTTTAATGTGAGTAGCAAGTTGACATTATTTGGTATTACTGTAGAGCTACTTTCTTTTCTGTGATGCCACCCAGATTGGTTTATCATGACTGATGTTGATGACACAGGACATAGTTGAACAATTGGATTACCTACCTCATGGCACATAAACCACTACCACATTCAGTGGAACAAGGGGTTACCCACCTCATGGCACATAAACCACTACCACATTCAGTGGAACAAGGGGTTACCTACCTCATGGCACATAAACCACTACCACATTCAGTGGAACAAGGGGATTACCTACCTCATGGCACATAAACCACTACCACATTCAGAGTTGAAATGATTCATCAGTATATCAATCCATCATTATTTTTGCTGTACTGATACACATATCAATACAAGTGGTGGAAAATCAATACAAGATATTTATCATATTCAAATTATTTTAATATTATTAGCTGCTTAATATGTTGCCTTATTATTCTTTAAGTTAAAAATTCACATGAGACAGATGTTGCAGACACATGCACTTATTTTTGTTTGTTACAATGAAATAGACTTGTCAACTCGCCATCTACAAATTAACAACAAATGATGTGGTTTGTAATATTTCCCCTCCCACCAGTTCCTGGTTATTATCTCACTGCAATAGCTTGTTCAGCATGAAGTAGTAGTAGTAATTTCCTCTGACACTTGCCACCTGATTTTTAGAGATTTATATTGGTGTGTAGGGTCAGAGGCAGCTTCTTCTCGGAAGATTGGAATTCGTTGACATTGTGCAGTATTGTCATACGGTAGCCGTTTACTAGCCAACCTTACTAGAAACCCTTACATTAGGCCATACTGCCCAGGTTCATTTTTTCAGATATTGCAAGTACAATTGGTATGTCTTTAACATATAGAATATGTTGACAGATGAGGCAACTATATCGTTGATGAAAATCTGACCTCATAGTCACATAATATGTCTAAATATCTCAAATGGAGTGAAAAATATAAGATGAAACTGACTAATCAGGACTATATAGATTCGTGACATCACATGAGGAATTAGTAATATAGTGTATGTATGTGTTAAGGAAATGTCAGTGGAGGATGTTTTTGTTTTGGTACCCATGTATAGTTCAGCCATCCATTCCAAAAATGTACAGTCATGTGGGTGAAAATTTTGTTTCCTTTGTACATTATGCTATCAGTAAAATCTGATTGGATTAGCCTAGATGGACTCTGTATTTGGTATACTGTTTAAGTAACTGTGGAAAGACCTAGGTTTCATATCCTGGCCGCAATCCTCCAGGGGTGGGTGTGTTTGATGAAAAGGCCAAGATAAAAATTAAACTGTTTTATATTTGCAATGGCATCCATTTCAGGTGAAGACTACACAAGTTAAATTGCCTGTATGGAGTATCAAGTTGAAATATTTTTATTAAAACTCTGCCTTCTTTACCTAACAAATTCAACAGTTGATTAAATGATTCTGGGAATACTTTATCAATATTAGTCAACCAACTAACGTATTAGTCCCACAATAAACTCAGTCCATCCCATTACATTCTCTACATATTGGTCCATAATTTACATAATAGTGATCGCTCCGGTGGCCTAGTGGTTAGAACATCCGCCTCGGATGCGGGAGGTCGTGGGTTCGATCCCCGGCCGGGTCATACCAAAGACTTACAAAAATGGTACTAACATCTACCTCGCTTGGCGCTCAGCATTAAGAGGTTAGTGTTAGGACTGGTCGGCCCGGTGTCAGGATAATGTGACTGGGTGGGACATCATGCCACATGTTTGCGGCATGATGCCCCAGTGCTAGACATCACTATAAACTGCCACACTGCAGACATCGTAGCGATATGACTGATACATTGTTGAAAGCTACGTTAAAAATCCAAATCACACACACACACGCACATATATAATAGTACTGTAATGTCCATTGTAAAAATCATTCCATATTTTTGTATTAATATTTCTTTATGTTCAATGGATCTGTGTATAATTTTTAGGATATCATTAAAGTACAGGTCATGTAGACATTCAATACAGAAAATTTCAATAATGGGTGTGATTTTCTAGAATTTAAGTGCACATACCTATAAATGGTGATTATTCACTTTATTTCAAGCCTCATACATTTATATTTAACATATTGCTTGCCCTGAGAAACTGAAAGGTGTGATCCAGTACAAACAAAATTGAATGTAAAATGATGTGTGATGTCATAATGAGAGCTGTGAGTGTTTCGAAGACCAAAAAAATCTAACATCCCTGATATTAGTTATGATAGACTGGAGTTCTTCTTTCGTTGACCAAGTTTATTATCTGGCAAACATTGTAAACATTCATAGTTATCAAATGACCACTCCGGTGGCCTAGTGGTTAGAGCGTCCGCCTCGGATGCGGGAAGTCGTGGGTTCGATCCCCGGCCGAGTCATACCAAAGACTTACAAAAATGGTACTAACAGCTGCCTCGCTTGGCGCTCAGCATTAAGAGGTTAGTGTTAGGACTGGTCAGCCCAGTGTCAGGATAATGTGATAGGGTGGGATATCATGCTACATGTCTGTGGCATGATGCCCCAGTGCTAGACATCACTATAAACTGCCACATTGCCGACATCGTAGCGATATGACTGAAATTTTTTTAAAGCTATGTTAAAAATCCAAATCACGTCACAACACATAGTTATCAATAATTTTCATCTGGATGTTTTTTTCCGGTGATATTTAATGTCCAGAGCATCCAACAGTCAGGATTGAACTGATGCAAAGAGAAAGGTTAATTTTCACCATTTTCTTGACTTTTTAATTTTAGAACAGTCTGTCATTAAATCTTCCAGTAAACAAAACATGCATTCAGTAATAGTTATGGTATTGTTTGTTTAATTATTATGGTTAATCAAACCCATAACGTTTGAATGGTCAGTACTAATTAACTAATTAGATAATAACATTTATATTAAATATTTATAACAAGTGCTATGAAGCCATGTAAGATGAAAGGAAAGGATCACGAAAAACTGCAAACTTTGGACCAAAACTTTGTGTAATTGTATGGACTGACAGTCGCAATCATGATTTCTTAATTAAATTTGTAATGCATCAGCTTTTCTATGGACTGTCTCCAGAAGGGGCCGCGTGTTAGGGCATAGATCTCCAATCACCAAATCAACACTTGTAAAGGGAGAGGGAGAAAGAGGATGCTGCTGTAAATACATATTGTAGATTTGCATGCAGATGGAACTGACACACACTTTGCTATGAATAAATAAATATGTTTTCATTTGTTTACAATATAGAGAAATTGTATGTATAATTCAATTAATATGTAAATCTAATACAATTAGGGACATCTTGGCCCAAGACACTGGTCTGCCTGGGTTTGGAACACCTTTGACTCTGACCTGATTATATTAAATTTTTGTGTGTAAAGTATAGTGTGGGTCAGTTGTTAGATGTGACAGAATGATAGTGAGAGCTAAGACAAAGCCAACCCAGACAGAAAAAACATTAAGACTATTTTTTTTTTCAACTGAAAAAAGCAGACTAATGATCAGTGATATACTTCTGCACAGCCAACTAGGCCATGGGAACACATTATAACAAACACACTGCTAATAAGCAGCTGTTGGCAATAAGATTTGCAGCAGTTTTCTTCATACAATCATGAATCTCTTAGCTGTTGCATGGTGGAAGGGGGCACTACTTTTAAAGGGACATGTGGTGATTGAAACCTAATTACTTTGCTGCCACTGGTCATAATTTGTGCTGTATGTTAATCTGAATGTGCACACAATGTGTGCAGACCTGTCAGCTTTTATGATTTGAATGCAAGTCTTACAGAAAGGGCCCTTAAAATATTGATTTAAGGAATTATAGAGCAAAAATTATGGAAACAAGATTGTTGTTTTAATTTAGCCAGCTAATTGCTAGTCCATGATTGATTCTGATTCGGCTGTTTTATTAAAATCAATGGAGTTCAGAGAATCAGAATGACTTAACATGAATATCTTGGACGCTTTCAACTGTGCACATTTTTTTCATGCAGAAAATCTGCTTGATCAAGCTCTTGCTTATAGAATGTTCTAAAATGGAATCTCAGAAATGACGCATGTTCAGAACAAAAGGAGAATAAGCCTATTAAATGTTTTAAATAGCACAGAACAATAAAAGGGAATTACCAGAATTCTTGATGAGAAAAGCTGGATTGGCAACCATTATATATATTATACATCATATGTTGATTTTAATATGCCCTGTTGTGGAAGAGATAACTGAAATTTTGCTGCAAGAAATGTATACAAAAAAGTAGATGATAGCCAGATTGAAATTAGACAACATGAAGCCATTGAGCTGCATAGGGTTTGGGACTGCAGTATATGAAGCTGTACTGGATGTAACAAGTTCCACATGCATCTCAAACATTTTAGTTGAATATAATGTTCACCATCACCGTATAAGTCTCCAGTTACACTTCTGGACATTTTAAATGCATGTTTAATAACTATCAGTATATATTTTATGTTATTACACCTTACTTAAAGTTGGTACCCATTGCAGAAATTATTGATTGCCTTGCCCAGGAGGTCTTATTAGGGTTGGCATGTCTGTGTGTGAAGCTGTTTACAGAGGCAGCTGAACTTGGCTTGTGTCAAATGGTATTTTGTTGGATTAGAAGTTGGATACACCCCCAACCTGGCTTCTCAGCTCCCTTTTAACTGATTGAAGTGGCCAGTGAAAGAGATTTAAAAACTGGACTTGTGTATTCAGTACCAGATATATATGACCATTCTCAAGACAGGTGGATGATGCTGTTTTACAGAAGGAAGTTTTATTTTGTGTCCCAGGATCCAGGTGTGTTTTATTTTTACACAGGGATTTTCTTCCTTATTATCTTTTTGTGGGGCATTAAAGGTTAAGACTGACCTCATCTCAAGGGAATTGTATTCTTTTTCACTAAAGTATCTAGTATTCAAACAACATAGAATGTTTAACTGTGTGTAAAGTCAACAAAACAGGCCATTTATACTGCTTATTGTGCCAGGTTCCAGGCAGGGATGTGAATAGCATAATATCCTGCTCAATTAGCACAGTTATCTAGCCAGGACTGTAGTAGTTTATTGGACCCACAAAATACAGCCCAACTTCTAAGCACTAAAGTATGTAGTGTAGCCTACCTAGATTAGCAGGGTGATTTATCCAGTGCCCATTCAATCAGTTATACAGGTAGGTATGGATATAAATAGAGGTAATTGCTTTTGGGGACATTGATTTAACTGAAAAACTCCTCAGTAATGAACACTATATATATATAGTCAGTCCAGCATATCTTGGCACAACATGTGAAATAGATATGCCATTTGTGTTGACTGCTTTCAATAAACAAAAAATTAAAACAAATTTTAGATTATTTTTTTTGTAGCATCCAGAGTTGGTGCTTTTATTTTGGCTTTGTAGGATTTTGGGGGGAAACCATTTAATGGTGGTGGGGCAGGATTTTCTTGTTTGAGTTTTGAGTATTTTGTGAGATAGAATATTTAGCTCCCTCCCCCAACCCAGCAATAAAAACAGGCCTCACAATTAAATAATCTGCCATGTATATCTGTATATATGCCAGACTGAGTACAGTGCTAGCATAATAGCGCTTTTGATATACCACATGGTGTGATAATATTTGTGGATGATGTTTGGGGGACATATTCAGGGAGGGAGCCTCTTGAACTGGTTGACACAGTGCTTGAATATCAGATTTCCTTTCCCAGGATCTTCTGCCCAGGAAAACTGTTGATATTTGAAGGATGTTGACAGGGTCAAATTGAAAAAGCCTGCTGCAGTTGCCTTGGGGTTTAATTTAAAAAATAAAAAGCATGCCATGCTTTTCACAATTGAACTACATGTGGAGATTACTTGTCAGTATTAAATTCTTTAACTCCTTCTGCCCCAGCACTGTTATCAGTATCTCTGCTGATATGCCCCAGAAGCACAAAGCTGTGTCAAGTTGCTTGTGCCCCAGAGTTTTTACCAGTTTGAAAAATTTTGAAAACGTACACATGCATTCACTCTTACCGTAATTTCTGTTCTTATATCCAATTAAAATCCACAAAATGTTCACCATTTATTCCAAATGAAATTGTCTACAGTGATGTATTTTTTTCCCTATTTGTCCAAGTCTTTCACAACTTATTTATACAGTATTTACAAAATTATGTGCAACGTTTATCCGCAAGATCTCTATCATCATCGCTGTCAGCATCCTCACCTTCAGATGATTCAATCTCAGAAACTTCTATGTCCGAATCTAAATCTCACAAAATATCCAACTGCTGAACATATCTTTCATCAGCATGCTCAATATTTTCAAGATCAAGCCCGAGAAACTCCTCATTTTTGCTCTCACCAAACATCAGTCTTAAGTCCGCCATCATTTATGATTTTTCATGAACAGAACATGTTTAGCTAAAAAGCTCTCAAACAGTAGCCCTATTATGGCTTCTGAACAATTCAAATTTCCACAAATGAAAGTAAAATCGTTTCTGACTGGTTTAATAGTTGTTTAGTTCTTAGAATAAACCCATTTCTAACCAATCAGAGACGAATCTAATACACATTCATCACGCCTCACTAGAGACAGGATCGGCTATTGAAGGCAGTAAACAATTCACGACTACAGGCGGGATTGGCCAATGAATGCAGAAACCGGATCACGCCTACAGATGGGATCAGGGCCGAATGGGTTAATACTGTCACAGAATTGTATAAATCCTTTTATTTATTAAATACATGTACTTGGGGTTTTGTTTTTGTGTACAACGAGTAACCTAAGGGTGATTTATGTATATTGTACAAATATTTTGAAATAGTGAGTTAAGTTTATCCTATGCTGCACTTGCAAAGTGCTTTTGATGGGAAGAATCAAATACTTCCAGCGCAGAGACCTGTATTGTGGCATCATCTGTGTATAAAATGCCTCACCGTAAAACAAAATCTAGACTTTACGGAACATCTTGTCAGTGAGCTGTCTACTTTAATGACTTGCACGTCTTCAGCTGTAGAGCTGACCAGAGTGATCGAAGTGGTCAGACTGACCAGAGTTATCAGAGTGATCGGAATCGCTGTGGAACAAGCCGTAGAGCTAACTATATGAATTGATCATAACAGCTGTGAAGCTGAACCATAGCAGCCATAGAGCTGAGTATAGTGTTGCTGGTTGAGTAGCAGGTGATCGGGTATTGTGACCGAGATTGGTGGGCGCTGATGGCTTGATTGACCAGTATGCTGGTGACGGAGTGTGTAACTCCATACATGTGATCTGTTAGCTGTGGGCTAATCTTTGGGGTTTGTAATACCCATGTGTTTTTGGGACTGTGAAGATATTTTGTACATCTGTCCCATTGTTTTCATTAATTTCGCTATTTGAGTGAATACATTTGTCTTATATGAGTAAAATACCAGTTTTTACTATTTAAGTAAACCACATCAAACTTTTGTTGTGTAATCACTGCGAATCATTCACTCTTGTGCTTGTACTGTGTAAAGTCATTTATTTGTATTTTCATTATTTAGTACGTGCGGATTATGTTAATTGATTCAATATTTGGATATTTTATGCACATATTAATCATAATTCTTTTTTCATTCAAGTCATTTGTCATTAAACATTGTAATTGTGTCACCATCAAAAGTGTTCTGTGGTAAATCCGAAATCCAAAATCTTGTTTTGATCAGGTTGGGTTGGTGTCATACTGTGTGTCCCTTGGCAGGACACTTGACTCCAGTAGTTTGTTGTTGTTGTGGGTTTAATGCCATTTTTCAGCACTCGTTCAGCTATACCTGTTGGCCAGTAGAACTAGTGGAGCAAGAACTTGGAAAAGACCATTAAGAACAACTAACCCACCTACTGGCAAGCTTTCTCACCCAGTAAGTTGTCTCATGTTGATGTACTGCTATAAGAACCCACAAGCCACTAATCTATTATTGGGTTTAAGGGATCTGCACCAAGTGTTGGATATAAACAGTTGCCTCTCTATCATTACTTCAGATTCCGATATATTATACATGATTGTGTTAGTAGAGTCAGAAAAGAGGTGTGTTGTTGACTATGTAATAAAAATCAGCGATTTATCATGGCAACCCACGGAAGTATATCTGGTAGGTTGATTTATATTTGTTTGAAATTACTTGGTCAGCGTGTTTTAAGAACTTTGTAAAGTAGTTAGCTGCCTTAGATATCTTACTGGGTATTTAAACTGCAGTCAAGGTACTCATTTGACTTGCTACCTGTACAGTGTCTTTAATGGGGCTATTTAAGGTTAATTACAGTCAAACTATATGTGCCTTTACTCTGCTATTAGTATTTGTTTCTAAATTGCACATGATTTAATGTGGAGCTGTTTGCATAGATGCTTCAGGGCAGATTTACAAACCTTAAAATAATCCAAACCATTAGCTGTATTTGCAAGAAGAAAAAAGAACTAGGTCATCTGCCTGTAAATCTTTTGCTTTCTTGGTGTTTAAATAATGATAGGATTTATTCAAAGATAACAAGGATATACTTGAGGGTTTATAATTCAGTGATTTGCCTGACATGTGATACCAAAACTCTTGTAGATGATTTAAAGCAAACTGTAGGCCTTATTACATCTGGACAGTTTGAATGCATTTTTATATTTCGAGTTGGCATCAAATAAGGAAGACCCGAGTCACTATATTCGGATAACAAAATTAGATCACCTCCATGCAAGTTTTCTACTCTCAATGTTATTTACGTTTTATAGCATATATAAATAATTAATGGGGAGGTGATATGCTGTTCACAGGAAAGTAGTATGCATTGTGGCCTGAAAAAGTAAAAGTAAAACTCGATTATTTTGCTTGATGTTAAATAAAGAGAACGATAATGTATAGCTAGTTAATGGAAGATTATGAAATCATGCTGTATTTTGTCCCTTTCTGTGGGTTGAATTTGGGTTGTGGCATTAAATTATCACAATGTGTACTTGATTTTCATGCCAAGACAATTTGGTCATAGTCAGGTGGGCTTAAAATGATTTGGTTGACGAGGAACATGCCTGATTACCAGTAACTAAAGGACAAGAGACAAAGAAGGAACAAGACTGATTATGAAATGAACCAAAAATGAAGAAAGAATAACGTAAAATGAATGAAAAGAAACAGAAAATGAAAATGAAGTCAAACTATTACTAAAAATAGGAATTAAATTAGCAGTAGTTTGATAATTGTGACTTTCTATGAGGTATTGGGAAATATAAAAATTGAGTATACTACAGTGTTTAAGGTTATTTTATTGACCATGAAGTAAGTTTTTCTTGTAGCAGAGATGTCAGTTTTTAACAGGGATGGGAGGATGGGATAGTGCAGTTTTTAATTCCTTCTGAACAATCAACCACCTCTCAAGTCCATCTGGTAGATCATGGTTGTTTCATCCAGGTGACTACATAAACTCTATACAATTTTCAGGGCTTTCATGCCCTGTTTCAGCTTTTGATGAAATAAGTTGAAAATTTTGCGCCAGAAATACCTTGGCTTAGTGGTTAGAGCATCCGCCTCAGATGCAGTATGGCACGGGTTGGAACTCCAGCCGAGTCATACCAAAGACTTTAAACAATGGTACTAACAGCTGCCTCACTTGGCGCTCAGCATTAAGAGGTTAGTGTTAGGACTGGTAGGCCTGGTGTCTGGATAATGTGACTGGGTGGGATATCATGCAACATATCTGCAGCATGATGCCCCAGTGCTAGACATCACTATAAACTGTCACACTCCAGACATCATAGCGATATGACTGCAACATTGTTAAGGCTATGTTAAAAATCTAAATCACACACACGTTCCAGAAATAAAAGGACACAAGATTTTAAGCTACACTTGATAAGATTACTTAAATAAATAAATCTGTAAGCCACACATGACAAGACTGCTATAAAAACAAATCTATAGGCCACACTTGACAAGATTGCATAAATAAATAAATCTGTAAGCCACACTTGACCAGATGAAACATGGGGACATGATCATAACACCAACAAAAAAACCCAGGAAGCAAACTTGCTTACATGAATATCCAATGCTTTGTTGTTTTCATTGGCAGTTTTTGATAAGTTGGATATGCTGTTAATTTTATGAAGCATGAATAAACTTTTATTAACATGACAGTTTTTACAAATTGTCTTTAGTATTTAATTTTGTTAAAAAGAATTATCATTTGTCAAGGACTAAATTGAGTTAAATAAAAAAATGGGATAGTTCAAAAGGAAGGGATTTCTTTGCCCATTTGGATGAATAATGATTAAATACTGTAACCATGTTGAGTGGTGTAAAGGCTAATTATGGTTAATTTGTGTATATTAAAAAATAGACACTTTTCATGATTATGGTCTGTACAAAGAGTGTAGGAGCTGACTGGAAATGTTAAACAGATTAAACATAACTGCACTCATATTTCACCATAATTATACACATCAATGTTTGCACATATGACATTGAACATTTTGCTGATTTTCATATGTTTTCGTAGCACCAGTTCTCCGGTGAATGTTGTATCATTGTGGGGTAGGTGGCAGCTACGCTGGGGAATTAGCTGGTAGAGCAAGCAAATAAACAATTGTCTAGACAACATATTTCTTTAATGGTTTCTTTTCACTGTACCAAATTCAAATTCAAAAGCTCTCACTAACAATCAATCAATCAATAAAAATTATGGTCGCTTGCACAAACTGTGTGCTTTTGTGACTTGTTAATTCCCAATCACCAGGATACTTGATTGGTCGAAGTAATGTAGGAATGGAGCCACTACAATCGCCTCTGTATATAAAATTATCAGCCTAGCGGACTTCACAGGAGACATCCTGATATCATAGTTCTATAACTGGCTTTATTGTTTCTGGTACATAGATCTGTTTCCTACATTTGATATCTCACTAATGAGTTGTCTAGAAGTTGATTTGAAAACATATAAATGATTATAATATATCTGGTCAGACTCACACTCACTTTCAACCTCTTCCTCAAAATATAAATGTTACATAAATGTAGTTTAAGTGTAAGGGTTGGCAAAGATTGTCAGAGTTCAAGTATAAAATATGTATTTCTTTAAAATCTAGATATAAGTTACTGTTGATAATTTGAGAAACTTAATTTACTATCTTGTCTCTAATATCATCAGCATTTTCAAAATTTAAAACTAATTAGAAGTCATGTAAATAATCATTTAATTAATTTGCATAAACACAAATTTCAGCTGTTCTAACTTACATACACCATAGAGCTAGACCCGTTAAACCAAATGATTAATGTCCATAAGGCCATGGGGTGAGTTTGCTGTAAAGACTTGTATTGTTTTAGCCTGCAGAAGCAGAACATTTCTTGAAATGTGGATTCTATTCAGCATGTCTACTACGTACAAGGCTAGAAAATTGGAAAACAGCTAAATCATAAAAAGTCCCTACTGCATGAAACAAAATTAAATTTGGATTTGCTAAAACTTAAGACTTAAATTTATGCAAGAAAAGAACCAAAGCTTTGACAGTAATTGTCACGTTTGCCTGCCCATGTTTATGTAAGGAACAAAGGAATGGGTTAGTAGCCATGTGTATGTAGACCCTGCGGCTATCGTAGCGATTTGTGTTTGTACAAGAGCCCCACTTCGTTGGGTGTCAGAACTCACATGTATACGTTGGAAGCTTTGTTCTAGAACAAAAGACCCTTGTTGCTGTTGTAAATCTCCCCACGTTGACAGATGGCCTGAGGCTCGTCTGTTAAGCTCGACCGACTGGGGTAGAATTGATAACCAGTCGGAACTGAGGAAGGGTGGGGCCATCAATTTGAACCAGAATTTAATAGTCATTTGGGCTGGGAATGAAGTAGTGATTGTAAGCCATCATACTGGTCAAGCAGCAATATACTCTGAGGAAGCCGCTCGTGAACTGGTGGGAAAACCCTTAGTACATTCTAAGGACAGAAAGCTTCGTAAAGGAAGCTTTTGGGGACAGAACTACCGGGTCCAGAGTCTCAGGGAGGGGAGACAGGATAGAACAAGGCAGTAGGCAGAGAACAAGCCTTGTTGCTAGAGAGAGAGAGAGAAGGAGGAGGAGAAAAAGGAGACAAGAAGGGGAAGTGTATAGGAAGAATCGTAGTATGGAGAACGCCGGAAGGAGGAAAGGAATTGGCAGAGTAGAACACAGATGAGTAGAAACCAAGTACAGGGGAAAGTCATCTCACACTATAATCACGTGATGAAATAGGTTGTTACATGGTCAAGAGGAAGAAGATTGGTTGAGAAATTAATATCGTTTAAATTGTATTAAATTGTTATTCTTTTGAACTTGACCTTTGTGTTCTCAATAATTTAATTGTCGGCATTGCTGACTGGGGGCTCAGAGCTTTACCTCTCTCCATCACTAATTTCACTTCCTACAAAAATGAGCCTGGGTGGGAGTTCCATAGTAATTTAAATAAAATATTGGGAGCACCCCACCCCAACTCATAGCAGAACATCATAGAATGCCACAGTAATAATGGGACTAATGACTTAACGACTTCAACTTGCACTAACACTCAAACTCTACAGCAAATACTAAATCTGAAATAAATGTAGTGATGTTGAGTTCAAGTATAAAAAAATTGCTAATTAGAGCACTTAATTTCCTGTCTTGCCACTAATATTAATATTTTCAACTTCTTAAGTTCATGTTAGCCCTTTAATTAATTTAACATAAACACAGCTGCCTGTTTTATTCTCTACTAAATAGGCCAAGAGCTAGACCTGTAAAACAAAACCATGTATGCCTAATGGAATGTTTGGTGTGAATGTGCTAGCAGGACTTTAAGTGTATGTGACTGTGTAAAAGACTAGAAAAATTGGAAACAGTTAAATCATGTCAATTGTTCCTACAACAAATATCCCAGATTGACAGTTTTTATTTTGTTGGTTTTAATGGCACTTTTAACTCCTTACTGGTTATGTGGTGCCAAGGACATTGAGCTCTAGGCACTTCCAAAGGACCACACCAAGGTAACCAGATTTACAGCCAGGCAGCTTAAAGGCCAATGCCACATGAAGTTCTTGCTTTGAATTGAATGATCATTGGTTAAAACTTGGCAGTATGGTGTGTTATAAGTGGATGGATTTGCATCAGACAAAATAAAGTTGATTGCTTAGTTTCATATATTGGGTGGACTGGTTTTGGGGGTTGTGGGCAAGTTGTATCCCTTAAGATGGGCATTTATAATTTTAATCAGATTCAGCAGTGTGCATGACATACTCAGATGATTGACAAAGGCACAGGGTAAATTGTTTATTCCTTTTTTGTTGTTTAGTCTTTTATTACTAGGGCTGCAGTGACATCATCAGGAAGTGAGACTCTGCATGAAAAGATTATATTGGTCATTTTTTTGAAGCCCAAACACTGTTTAATATTACCAGGTTAAAAGGAGAAAAGGTGTCATTAGTTACTTCCTAAATCTGGGTCCCCGAGTGGCCGAGTGTTCTAAAGTGCTCTGCATCACGAATCACTGCCATCTCACCTCTGTCTGCATGGGTTCAAGTCTTGGGCTTGGCCAATGTGGATATGTGAGAAAGCTTGCCAGTAGCTTTTCGTGGGTCAGTGTTTCTTTCTGGGGTTTTCCCGGGTTCTTCCTCCACCATTAATACTGGCTGCCATGTGTAGCCTATCTTGTGCTGAAAAATGGCATTAAACCCTATAACAACAACAACAACAACTCCCTAAATCTGTAGCATTTCCCATGAACAATACCTTCTGTTACATAGTTCTGCATGGTGTTATAGATCCATGTAAATAAAATAATATAAATAAACAAATCCATTGTCAAATGTAAACGTGTATGCTGACAGGTGTATAACAGTTGCCTCTGTAACGATGTAGCTGCTCATTAGCTACATGTGAGAGTAAAGGTAATGGTTTTGTTTTGTTTACAATACTATTTACTGTTTGCAAACCCTATTTTATCTGTGAAGTTAAACATAAAGAAACAGACAAATCCATTGTCAAACGTAGACCTGTACCGTGTCAGGTGTGCAGCACAGTTGCCTCTGAAATGTTGCAGCTGCTTGTTAGTTACCTGTGATAGTAAAGGTAATGGCATGTGTTTGTTGACAATAATATTTACTGCTTGCAAACCTCATTTACTCCTTAAAGATCAATATCTGTGTTGATTGTAATGTGATACAATTTATTTATGGTGGAATCACACCTGCATTCTACCACTTTGATGAGCAGACACTACAGTGCCAAGTCTCCTGATCCATGTTATGACATTGCAAATCTTTTTACACCGTGCAGCTGAAGTTTCATAAATTTGAAAGCAAGACCTTGTCCTGAATTAATATAGGATCCCTTTTAGTTCTGAGGAGTGCTTTTCAAGCTTGTAGGCAGTGTTTGTAATATTGAACGAGTGTAATGGGGGAATGTATTTGAGAAAAAAGTATCTGGCAGTCAGAGGGGTTTAAGAACTCTTGATTTTTATGCTCTTGCATACATTTGTCTGGACATGTTAGCGATTTAAAGAACCAGACCTCAAACTGTAATGCAAAGTTAACAAATAAAAAATTGCAGTGTAGGGCAGAGATTGTGTACTTAGTTTCCTTGACACTAAGGTGATTGGCAGCACTCGAGTCTTTGAGTGAACTTTATGTTCATATAACATGTAAATATCGGAACTTATTTGAATGTAATTTAAATTTTTTTAAATAAGTCAGTACATGTAATTGCTGTCTGAAGAAACTGGTAAATTTTACCATTTTTTTTTTTATTTGGTTGTTAACTGGGCATTTTAATAGGAATAGTCTCATATAAGATTTTTTTATTTACACAGTTGTTCCATAAAATATAAACACCCCACCCATATGTGTTTATGGTCAGCCAACCATCCCTATTAATCACTGCAGAGTAATGCAGACAATAGCACTTTTCCTCCATGGTAAAAAAAATGACAAAAATCACGTTAAATATGTTTTTACAAAATCTGACCTGCCTACCTTAATTTTAAAATCAGTGTAATAGTAAACAAATATTTCTTTGTTTTGGGTGAATATTAGAAAAACTTATAATCCTTTCAGCACATGTTGTGTTTTTGGGTTTTAACATAACTTAGCAACTTTAGTCACATCGCTATGATGTCTGCAGTGTGGCAGTTTATAATGTTGTAGACATGTTGCATCATGTCCCACCCAGTCATATCATCCTCACAACTAAGTTTGACCAGTCCTAACACTAACATCTTAATGCTGAGCACCAAGCGAGGCAGCTGCTAATACCAATTTTATGTCTTGGTTATGTTTTATGTCTGAACTTTACGTACTTTCTCAAGTCCAGGAAAAATATTTTCTCATTTATTGAGTAAGTGTGTTTCGTGTTTACTGGCTCTTTCTAATACATATTGTGCCTGTTATATCACGAGGTAGCTAGAAAATTGTAGGCTTTAGTACTAACACTTCCTATTTGTATCAGTAGGTTTTCTAACCTTAGCATGTTGTTTTTCACAGTATCGGATATAATGTAAGCTTAATTGTCCCACCTTATTTGCTTTTTGATTGCAACTTTTACAACAATTAGCATACACAGAGCAAATTTACCTGCTATAAGGTACTAGCCTTTTAATTTGTGGGGGGAGGGGATGTGATTTTCGTTTGCGCTGAAATATTTTCTTTTCTTTTAGATCAAGATAATAATTTTTTTTCCCATTAGCATCATGGATACTGTTGGTGTTATCTTGTTTTAAATCATAGCAGGAAAGTTTTCCAGCTATTGACAATAAGTATCAGGTTCTGACCAAGAACATTGAATTGTTGGTCTCCAATGTAATTGAGTTACACAATGGTATGCGTACCACTATATGATTAGGAATACAGTGGACTGTACAAAATTTTTTGTGGTACCTAAGCTCTAATAGCTATACTAGCACGATGTCAGTTGACCTGCTGCTACATTGTACTATTCTATCCCTAGACTACTTTATTGCACTGAGATGTGAGGAGGAAGCCAGCTCTTCTGTCATCACAAACTGACTGGGCAGAATTGTTACTCATTGTCATAACAATCAGTGTTTCCTGTATACAGCTGGATTTACCTGGAATGGCCAGCTAATTCAGTATATTGAGTTCTTCTCCCATCCCCAGTTTTAATCTGATTGGGTGTGCTTTCATTTTGAAAGGACAAGACAGGAACATTGAAAAAAAAAACCAGGAAGCAGAAAAGTTGGTGAAATAAATACATTTTGACACGAGGAAATAAACAGCTTTTTAAAGTTTTGATAGGTTAAAAGTTGAGTTTTATCATGTAAATCAGTTAAATGGATATGTATAAATGATATAGATGAAATAAATACATGTACAGTTATTGATGTTTGGGTTTAATATCATTTTTAATGTATGATAGGTTCTACATGGTAGGGGCCCCGAGTGGCCGAGTGGTCTAAAGCGCTTACCGTTATGGACCACTGCCATCTCACCTCTGTCTGCGTGGATTTAAGTCTTGGGTTCAGCCAATGGGGGTACGTGAGAAAGCTTGCTAGTAGCTTCTCGTGGGTCGGTGGTTCTTTTCAGAGTTTTCCAGGGGTCTTCCTCCACGATTTATACTGGTCTCCATGTATAGCCTATCTTGTGCTGTAAAATGGAGTTAAACCCATTAACAACAACAGCAACAACTGTACATGGTGGCACTGTTTAACTGGTGGTGGAAGAACCCAGGAAAACCCCAGTAAGAATCACTGGTGCATGGGGAGCTACTGGCAGTCTTTCTCAGATACCCACATTGGCCAAGCCTGTCAGACTTGAACCCATTTGGACATACCCGAGATGGCAGTGCAGGAAACTTCTACCGGTATTTGTTGATCCTAATGATTGATTACCCAGGTACCCAATCAAAGGGAAATTTTGTTAAATGTGAACCTGAACTGCTTTATTGTAGGTTCAGTTATGCCAATCCTCAAGAGAGGTTTAAGGGTAATTGCATGTATTACTAATATAAGTCCCCAAAAAGCATAATTTGAGAATAAAAAGAGCAATCTATATATTACATGCCATAGTTATGGAAAACTATATGAAAAACAAAAAATGTGCAACTTATCTGGATCTGCAGTTAAAATTCTTCTCACAAATTAGTTAAATCCATTTGGCTTAGTAATTAGTACAAGAGTATAACAAATCATACCAATAAATTATTTATGTATAACACTCGCTTTAACTAGTCTACATGTCCATACATTCCAACCATTACCCTTGTGGCATAATCAGTATGCTTTTTTTCTCACCAAATTATGTTTTATGCTAGACTGTATATCATAGGATTATCATTGCTCTTTTGGTAAATTAAAAAATTAAAGCAATACAAAGATTTTTTTTGCAATTTTTTGTCATCTCTTTAATTTCACTGATAAATTGGAGAACAATCTTGAAAAGGTAATTGATGTGTAAGAATGGCATAAGAGTTCTTTCTTTCTTTGATATTTATTGTAATTGTATGTGACCCATTTTCAAGACAACAGTCACTGGTATCTTCATATGTGACCCTCACAGATTCATATTTTTGATGTTACTTGGTTAGTTAGTGAACCAGTCTGTACTTTTAAAGAAAATGGCACCAGATGTTAATTGAAATGTTTCATGGTCTGAGTTGTGGATGTTTTATGATGGAAAATGTTGGAGCAGATGGATCTTTCCAAGCTTCAAAACATGCCAGATCAGAAAAAAGGACAAATCGACATCACTTTACAAACTTTAAAAAGAAGAATATGAGAGCCATTCAGTACATTTTGTGTTTGTATTCTGGTTCTAATCCATATGGATTTTGCCTTGTGACGAAATTTTTGAGCATCTGCAGAACCAGCTCAGTAGTAAAAATCTATCCTTTTCATACATACTGCAATTCTGGCATGCGATATGTACATTTTATGCCCAAATTGCACTTTGTTGCCACTTACAACAGCAGTTATAACACTTTTACCCATAAGAGGGTTGGTTGGTTGGTATGTATGCATGTCTGTCTTGTCCTGAATGATAGTGAAGTCCACAAATGATAAATGCTGTATTTCATCACTGTCAAATTCTTCTTTCAAGGTTTGTAAAGTGCTTTGATTTTTCCTTTTCCTGGTGCAACATATTTTTAAGTTTAACAAAATCCCTCTCCTCTAACATTTTTCACTCGTGTAACATTCATGATTTACATCAGTAAAGCCTGTTTCTCTCAATATTTTGTAAGAAATTTAGACTGATCTGCTACCTATGTGTGTATCAAAAATATAATGAATCTATAACAAATGTTTTCACATTCCAGAAACCCATCTGTTTTTACGGAGCTGTTTCATGTACAGTTATTATAAATAGAAAATAAGGAAATTTTATGGAGGTCTAATGATGTATAAATGCTCAGCAGCCAATAATAACACAACATGAGCCTGGAAGTATAATCATTATTCTGTGTCTCAATCACTCCTGATGTCTTTGATATGAACTTGGAAACGTTTTTATTTTAAATTTCTTTATTTTTAATGGATTCCTGGTTGCCTACTTTATTACCCAGGTTAGTGGGTGGGTACCCAAGTGTCAGTGTACCCGTTGAGAGCTTGAATACCGTGTGCCCTGAAACTTTGATGGGACATAGTGCTCCATTTATCGAGGCTCTTGGAAGAGAAAATTCTGTCTTTTATAAAATACTAGCACCTTGAACTCAAAATTACATCTAACTAGGAACAGATCAGATTTAATTTTTTTCTTCTCATCAACCACAGTGTCACTTTATTTGCATCATTACTCTTGTGATTCAGGGTCCCGAGTGGCCAAGTGGTCTAAAGCGTTCTCCGTTACGGATAACTGCCATCTCATCTCTATCTGCGGTAGTTTGAGTCTCGGATTCAGCCAATGTGGGTATGTGAGAAAGCTTCCCAGTAGCTTCTCGTGAGTCGGTGGTTCTTTCCGGGGTTTTCCCAGGTTCTTCCTCCACCATTAATGCTGGCTGCCATGTATAGCCTATCGTGTGCTGAAAAATGGCATTAAACCCCACAACAACAACAACTTTTGCGATTCGCAGCATAATGTTACGTCTTAACAAGAAACGCTATAATAAAATATTGATGGTTTGGAATTTTAACATCATTTGATAATCAACATATATTTCTGTATCATTTGTAAAACAAGTTTGAACAACTTTATATGTAAGGCGTTTAGGGCAAGTTGATTCCAGTCATTGAAATCTTTGAACCATGGATCAGATGGCATAGTTATCGTTAATCTTTGTTGCATTAAAAAATAGTGTGATGCAGTGTTTGAACTCAAATAATCCTCACTGTTTGCACAAAATGTTATGATCTGATTTGGGTGTCTTGAAGTGAAAATTACACCATGGATAGCCTCCCCATGTATATAAATGTTTTGATTCGTATCTCAAAGGCCTAATAATGAAAAATGGGCCCTAATATTTCAGTGAATATTTTCAAGTCCTTCCCTGGCTGTACATATTCCGAGGTTTACTATTATTGGTTGCTGATTTTTCTAGGTAGTAGTCCAAGGACAAATTTTTTTGATACCATTGTTTAAGGTTTTTATTCTCAAACGTCCGAGGACACCTCCCTGGCATAAAACGTCAGCCCAAGAATTGAAGCAGATATTACAGAATATAATATGTTTTTTTATTATTTGTTCAACATGTACAAATAAAACTTTAAAAAGGTCCAAATATTGAGAATACCCATAATGTTCCATTAGTGTAAATTGTCCATTTAATTTTAAAAATCCATAAATTTATATCCTGGTTTCTTGATGGTTTTAGTACTTCATTGATTTTCTTGTTTGTCATCACATCTTTCATATTCTGCTATTTCTTTTGGTACAGTTATGTAAAAAAAAAAAAATATTGGTTGAAAATGTAAAATGTGATGGATTAATAAAACAAATAGTACAGATGTAACTGTTATTTTTAGCCTTAAATTTACAAATCATGTTTGGAATCCTTTAGTTCTGAAAACAAGGTATTAACCCATAAAACACTATATTTCTAAAATGGACTGTTCTTTGAATTTGGGACCATCATTCTAAATTCTTGATAACAAATACAGTCATGATTATATTCTGTTCCTGGCTCAGTGCCTTACAGGTTCAAACTAATGTATTCAATCAGTTATAAGATCCTGATGCACCCCTTTAAAGATATTATTAAAATTATTCAGAATTACTATCCTATTATTTAATTATACTGTAATGAACTCTTAAAGACATGACACAATGCTTGTTGCTTTTTAATAGTTTTTGGAAACTTTGAAATTGCTGCATCTTTATTTTTACTTTGGTCTTTTTTGGTGTTACCATCTGTGTCTGTTTTGATGTTACCATCTTGGTGGTCTATTTAGTTGCTATTTTCTTAGCAGTTTTTTATGGTTTTGGTGATTGTGGATTCGCTTGCATCAACCCTAAATTTATATAAAAAAGCACACTTTTCAAATAATATGCAATACATTCCATGCCATTTACTAGTGATGGGAATTGATTATTTGAGAAAAAATACATATACCCATGTTTATTGCCCCAAAAAACTGGTGTGGCAAGTTGGCCTTTAAAAATAAAAATATTAATCATTTTAATTATGTAACCTCACATAAAAGACAGCCTGAGAAATACTGCGGCCTAATTCTGTGATACAGACCATACTAACACTAAAGCAGCACAGAGTTATCCATCCAATGTAATCTAGCTCATCTTTAGAACAATTTCAGACACAAGAACCAAAACTCAAAATTCGTGCAAGTACATCCATTTAGACAGTACCCTGGAATGAGCTGACTCCTGCCTGCAGATGGTCGTCTGCCTTCCTGGTCACTACCTCCTTTGCCTCAGTCAGACACAAAAAAGCGTGCAATGTGCGCATGAAACACCTTACATAAATAAAAGCAAAAATAAATGAATAGCGAGTGTGCCTATGGTGTCAGAATCCTTACACAATTCTATCAAGACGCCTACAAGAACTACCCAGTCCAGCAGCTAGTAGAAGCAGCTAACTACAATTTTACGCCACACAGCTACCATTTCCCTGAAATTACCTGAAAGGAAAAGGGACTGTGGAGAAATGTAAAGAAGCAGAAGAAAAATGGGGAACTTCTGCTAAACAAAAAGCCCTTCTAAGGGTTACCAATACTGCCTCTTATCCAGGGAACCATTTTGGCTTGGTATCCTGTTTCGCTAAAACTATTATGTACACTGACTTGATCCGTCAATCCACCGGTTCAAAATTCAAACCTTTTATGACCTAACAGAGACCAAACTTTTTATATGTCACTCAGACATGTTATTAAAAATTTGTAGGGCATCTACAATGTACACTATGTACTAGAATTTGTTCGATTGTTAGGACGTAGGAAAATTTTACAACTTGTTTTGATTTGACCCAATTGCACAGGTGGCTAACACATTATTGGCGTTTTTTATCGTCCATTAGTACAAGTAGACTAAATTTGACTAAGCACGGACTGACGTTCTTGGAAGTGCACAACATCCATGGCCGGCTTGCCGAGTTCCTTGCCCTTCTGCCTCTCTCGGACATCGTATAACAGCATAGATATGGAACAATTTCCACCCGCCTAAAGCTAGGTGTCCCGATGTGATGTCATCATTGTGACCAATTGCAACGGGCATTACATACTGCTTGGGTCGACACCTAGTACAGAAAATATGACTGAAATCAACTCATTATTAACATGAGTGTGTGTTGGGCCCATTCCCACTCATGAAAGCCCTTCATTCAGGTCGTTAGAGACATATAGTCCTACGACCTGATGGCTAAATTAGCAGTGCTCCTTGAGCACATAAATGCCTGAGGGATGTGGCACTAATTCCATCCCCAAGGAACATTTAGAAATCCCGCTGTGCAGGAATAAACCCGTCGCACATGCCCTTCTGGGTGCACGCGATGTAAATCCAATCAATCAGTCAGATAATTCCTTCTGTAATCCCAAAACTCAGCAACCCAACCTTGTCGACACCAAATCTCCGACTTTGTAATCTTCGATTGCCTTTCTTGGCTGAGCAACATTTAGGAGGCTTAGAACATTTCTGGTAATAGGATTATCACATAAATAACACAAACAAGTTATGGGGGCCCTGAGTGGCCGATGATCTGAAGCGCTGTCCGTTATGGATCACTGCCATCTCACCTCTGTCTGTGTGGGTTCGAGTCTCGAATTCAGCCATTGTGGGTATGTGAGAAAGCTTGCCAGTAGCTTCTCGTGGGTCGGTGGTTCTTTCCGGGGTTTTCCTGGGTTCTTCCTCCACCATTAATACTGACCAGCTATGTATAGCCTATTGTGTGCTGAAAAATGGCGTTAAATCCAACAACAACAACAACAAACAAGTTATGGTGATTGAGAATCCACTCCTTTTTAATGCAAGTTTTCACTGATCAGTTTGCTTTAAGTGGACCACTTTCAAGTTTCTTATTATGGCGCGTACAAGATTGATTGATGAATCGGCAACTGTGATTGGATGCTTCCATGCTCTGCAACCAATGGAAGAATGTGAAAGAAATATTTCCTAGATCTTTCCACAACTTCTTAATGTTTTTTTTCAATTTTAAAAGTAGTACTGTAAGTTGATAAGCACCTGCTACGAGTATTACATGGGGTACTTCAGTTACCTCATTTTTTTTTAATACGATAAAATCATCCCCCAGATTTCGATTGTTGCAGACTGGAAATGCCATATTAGGCCAAAAAGATGAAAGTTCCCGGTTGGCCGACCATCCCCATTTTTGTTGCCCACCGTAGTACTTTATCCATGGGGTAAAAATAAATTTAAAAAATTCACAACAAAACTTGAAGTGCTTAGTACATTATATACGCACACACACACACACACACATATATATATATATATATATTTACAGAGATCTTGGAAACGTTTAATTATGCATATTTGGATGCAATTTTTGATCTAGGGCCGCAGAAAATTACTGAGGCGGGAGTTCTCCGTACGCATGTAATAGGTGTGCGGCAAAATTCAAAGACTTGCCAGTACTGCTTCAGCCATCTGCTTTGTGGGAAAATGTGTTGATCAGTTAGCTGTGTTGATATTTACAATGACAGAATTAAGTGACTGAAAGACCCCTTGATATACATACATGTTGCCATTATAAGAGTACATCAAAAAGAACATGATGCAGTAGCTGGGCGGCAAGTTCAAAGGCTTTGACTCAGAAAGACCCAGAGATGTACATGTGGTCATTTATAAAAGTACATGTACATCAAATAAACAACTTTAGCTTTTGTTATTGTGTTCATTTCTGAATGTATCGGAATAAGTAGTGCACGTGACCTCAGAATCAACATATGTTGAGACGTAGACAAAATGCCATTCGTAAATTTGGATAAGAATTTTGGGGTTAAACGGCAAACATACAAAGATTGTAATGAGATTCAGAAGAGTGCTAAAGCTGCTAGAATTGATAGTTCAGACAAGACAGTAGCTAAGTGTAAGAAAGTGTGTGATGCCTAGCTTAGTGTTTGGAATAAGTCATTACTTGGATTGACAAAATTCAGTATCACTGATGGACGAACAAGAGCTATTTAAGAATTACATTGACGGACCATACTCTTTTTTAAATGTCCCTCGCCTTAGCCCAGTTAGTTCTAGTATTGTAGTGAAGTGTACCGTATTTTCGCCTATATAAAATGCGTCTTATACAAAATTTTACTTACCCCGCACCCAGAGTACGTCTTATATTAATGGGCGTCTTATCTAAGTATTTTTTAACACGAATGAACGGTACAGTGTGTGATATTGAAGGACGATTATTGCGGTCGATATTCACGTTTCACGATTTTCATTCCTGGTTGTAAAAAAATTGGGTAAGTTTTCAGTAATTACATCGGGTATTTATTGGTCCATGTACGGTACTAATCCCACCGGCTGAAGACTTGGCCTAGCAGATCAATGAAGCCTCCTTTACATCTGGCGTTTATTGTTCTAGAATCTAGATACCAGGTGCTGAACCCATCCGCTATTGGCCCAGCGGGAGATAAGAATAAACGATAACCGTTGCGGTCCTGCCTCAGACAATTCTTTGATCTCAACTAAAAATGGTAATGAAGCCTTGTTTACATCCGACGGGTGATGAAACATTGGACAAATTTCATTTATGATAAAGGAAAGGAAACCACTGGAGATAAATTGCTCAGTGCGGCAGATGGCTAGGTCGCGTGCGTCTTATATTTGTGGGCGTCTTATGTAAAATATTTTTTACACAAATCGTCAAAACCCGCGTCTTATATATGGGTGTGTCTTATAATTAGGTGCGTCTTAAATGCGCGAAAATACGGTATTCATCAAGACATCAGTAGCCAGGCCTAGTTTTGATATCAATTATGTTGACAAACAAACTCTTGCCCATTCACAAGCATATGTTTTGATAACTGATTGATCATTAACCCTTTTCCGAGTAAGGTAGCAACTATCAATTTCCTGCATGATATCCTTTGATGATAAAATGTACAGACATGTGTTTTAAGATCAGAATTGGTGATCTGGATATATATTAACTGCCTCTTGTACACTATTTCATCATAAAATTTGTTTGAAACTGTAAGTGAACCAGTAGGCCTTACGGGAAATAACGGCGGACTTTGCTAAGCCTGGGATGTACCATGCAGTTTATTAGGTTGTCTGTTTTCATAAATCATTGGGCAAATATTGTCCGAAAAATATACAAATCATTGAAAGCAAAGCCAAGGTATTCTTTTATTAAAGATTTAACTTTAAAATGCAAATTATGTAGATCAGAAACGTATAGGACAATGCTATGTTGTGGAATTCTCAAGATGCGCTTTAAGGCCTAAGCTGTTTTCTGACATGACACGTATTTTCGAAAATACGGGGGAAAAACAGCAAATCGGATACTATTTAACCATTGCCTAAATTTACTACAAGGACATAGACAAATAAATAAACCATAAATTTGCAATCCTGTCAGTGGACTGTTGCAATGAAGCTATATTAAAGTGAGTGATTACATTATGAAAACCTCACCATCTCAAAATAGATGCACTCACGTTGGTGTTGATTCTGTAGGAAAGAAGGGACTGCAACTTTTGATGGTGGGACTCCTATTTTTACCAAAATGGGAGTCCTGGACTCCTAGTTTTAAAATCCTAGCCAGACCTCTGGCAAACCGGTATGAACTGCAAACAGACAGATGAACCTTTGCAAAAAATAGGATAAGATAGGCATTTGGAATAAAGAGTGGTCTTGATACAAAAATAATGGGTCTGTTTAGCAAAAAAAAATAAAAGAACTCAACTTTGACCCTTCTGCTCATGCGTGAGCCAAATAGCCAACGAAAAATGATGTTTCTACCAAAACTAGGCAGTACGTTATTGAAAGATCACTTGGGACTTGGTGTTTTTGGATGCATTTAGATATAGCTTTGATGATGTGTTTCCTACTTTGAACTTCAGGCGAAAACGACAAAAACCTCCAGGGGTTAATGTGTTAATGGGTGCATTTTGATGACGTCACCAAATTTAAATATTCCTTGCATATTTAATCACTTGTGCATCAACATTGCACATAAATTAAAAATTTAGCCATTCCTTGACGATTTGTAAAAAATTAACAAATCCTTGTTAACACATTACCCCTTAGTGATGAGTTAACGTGGCAGGAGTTAATAGCCTACTGCCGAGCGCTGTAGTGTCATGGTCATGCATTATACCCTAAAGTGGATTTTATTATAGAAAGGTAGACAGATGTAGCTCTACAATGATACCCAGTAATCTGGAATTCCTAGTTGCACTACAAAATACAGAGGGAAAAACCTCAAATTTTTGGAATTAATTTTTTTCTATCCAAAATTGGCCTGTGTTCGGGATCTGATTTTGTGTCTGGATTTTAGGCTTTTTGGCCGCAGATCTAAGGCAAACCGGTATGAACTGCAAACAGACAGATGAACCTTTGCAAAAAATAGGATAAGATGGGCATTTGGAATAAAGAGTGGTCTCGATACAAAAATAATGGGTCTGTTTAGCAAAAAACAAAAAAAAACAAAAAATACCCCTCCAACTTTTACCCTTCTGCTCATGCGGGATCAAAATAGCCAACAAAAAACGATGTTTCTACCCCACCTAGGCAGTATGTTATTGAAAGTTACCTGGGATTTGGTGTTTTCGGATGCATTTAGAAATAGCTTCCAATATACGTTTCCTACTAGAATTTCAGGCAAAAACAACAAAAACCTCCAGGGGTTAATGTGTCAAAGAATTTCCTTTATGTAAAAAAAAATAAATTGTTTCTCTAACATGTATAATATTTGTAAAAATTTGAAAATGAGAAAAAAGACATTTGTAGAAAAATAGCATTTCATAATTTGTCTTGGTCAAGAAATAATTCAGTTTATTTTGAAATATATTAATAATGTTCATAGTTAATTTGAAAGTAGAGAAATGTTGGAATAATATATTTTATTTATTTATCAGCTAAGTACAAGTAATTCAAGTTCTTAGCATTTCGCATCACAGAAAATATATATTATTTAATTTAAGTGCATTATCAGATATAAATAAAGGCTAGATTACCGGTAACATCTTTTAATTTGACAGTGTAGTTTCTTATACTGAGCATGATCTAGTCACAACATATATTCTTTAACATTTCAGGAAGTACTGATCTCATGCAGAACTGCCAACTTTCAACTTTCATGCCTGATTATTGCAAGCTTGCGCAAGTTTACATCAAGTATTTTAGATTTCGCAAGCTTGCAGACTCAGAGAAATTCCTTTTGCAAGCTTGTGCAAGCTTGAACTTTAAATTCTGCAAGCTTGCAAACTCGCAGACTTCGAAAAATTCCTTTTGCAAGCTTGTGCAAGCACCCTTACTAGCTTGCACAACCTCAGTTAGCTTGTCGTAAGCTTGCTGCAAGCTTGTCGTAAGCATACATTTTGGTTTGGGAAATCACAGACAGAAAGTCACAGGACAAAAAGTGACAAGTCTGATTTTCATTAAGAAGTTTTTGTTAGGACTGGTGGGCCTGGTGTCAGGATAATGTGACTGGGTGGGACATCATGCTACATGTATGCGGCATGATGCCCCAGTGCAAGAAATCACTATAAACTGTCACAATGCAGATAATGATATGACTGAACAATTGTTAAAGCTATGTTAAAAATCCAAATCACACACACACACACTCACTAACAGAATTTACTCTATTAACTCCCCACGTGAATAATGCTAGTGATTGTACCTTCTTTTATAGCTGTGAAAATCAGACTTGTCACTTTTTGTCCTGTGACTTTCTGTCTGTGACTTTTTGTCCTGTGACTTCATGTCCTACAGTCATTGAGAATGACTATAAAAGTACTCCTCAGTTAAATGCAGAATCATGATCTTGGCATGGTCTGCAGTTTGTTTACTGTATATAACTATTGTAAATGGTACGGCCCGACTTTTGGTGGAGCAGGTTTTTGGGGTTTTCGCTGTACACCTTTGTCTCATTATAACATTGTAGTCTGGGTCCATAACAAATGATGATACAGAGAGAATCACAATGTGTACAGAACTGCAGTATACTGAGGATAACAATGTATTTAACATCGGTTTAGCATGCACTAAAATAAAATTGTTAAATAATGCTGTTTTAAAGTTTCACTTTTTCTTCAATGCATATTGTTATACGTTGATGTGATTTTAGTAACTGGGTTCTTAATAATACCAAGTTATATCTGTAATCACTTTGGAGCGAGGCATAATTTAATGGGTGAGAACTGTATTGGCATTTAATGGCTCTTGCATAAAATAATGAGTATATGGTGCCAGTCAGAAGCAAAGTTTCCAGAAAGGAAAAGGTCAAGAAAAGCACACAGAAAACTAGGAAGTAAATGATGTACCTGATTTTGTTCAGTTTTGTTCTTGAAGCAGAGTTGTATGATGATCATAGTATATTTCAATAAAACAGAAGTAATTGATTTCAGTAATTTTTTTATGTCATATTATGTTTATCAAAAGTACATGTATGGCACAAACTGAAAAATGTTGGTGAAGTCATGTGATAAATTATTTTTATTTTCCAGGTTTACGGTCTGCAACAGTGACATTAAATAAATCCACAGATAAGGGACAGCTTGGGAACAACCAGATATCATTATTTTGTGACTATACCCTATCAGCAGGAGAAGGTTTCTTTTCCATTGAATTGAAAAGAAAACGTGATACTGACCCTGACTTCATTATAATAGTGTTCTACTATCAAGATAATCAGTATAATGCTTCATATAATTTACCAGATGCAGCAGACATTGAAAACAGAACTGTAAAATCAAATCCTACATCAAGTAACCGAAGATCCATACTTCAGTTTGATTCTATACAGTGTTCAGATGAAGCTCAATACCGCTGTGAATTGGTGTATGTTCAGTCAGGAACTAAAAGAGTTCAAAGCAATGGAGCAATTGTGGTCACCGGTATGTATTTATGAAAGTAGTGTTTTTTATGCCTCCAGTGCAGTAGCAGAAGGAGGCATATTGTTTTGCTGCTGTCCATCTATGTTTACATGTCTGTGTGTAAAGTTCCTCAAACCTGAATCAATTTTTTTGCACAATATCATAACATTTATTAGAGCTATAAAATATGGAAACTTGTATCTGCTTATAAGTGGATGGCCTAATTACCATATGTTGCTGTATACAAAGCTTGTTTTACAGAAGAAGAAAAAGATTTTTTTTTCAAAGTTGATATGACTAGAGGACCAAGTTACTAAAGGTAATAATAATAACTCCTTGTGAAATTTTAAATCTGTTGCATTATAACTAAATTCTTTAATGGCAGTGCATCCCCCAGGGGTGTAAAACAGAGGGTAAAAAAAACCCCACCTTTGGTGTCAGAACGGGGGGTTGATTGAAACATGTGGGGTCAAGAATGTACTAAAAAGTTTTCATCTGACCCATACTTTTTCAGCTAATACACCTCTCCCTCGATAACTTGTGCACAACGGGGTCCACAAACAGAGACCGCACTATAATCGAGGGTGTGAGTTACCGATGGACCTCTGAAAACCGATTTTTTTTAAGCTTAGACATCGAGAAAACCGCTGGGGGGTTATTTAGGGAATTGGGCTGTTTAATGACTGAATCCTCGTTTAACAATCGCGTCGATAATTTTTTGTTAATGACGTGCTTTTTCTAATGAAATTGTTGGTTTTTCTGAATAAATAACATTTATTTTCAAAATGTCCAACATGTGAAAGATCGTTCCAACTGGTTTCAACAACCATCATGTGTACGCAAAAACATCTATGCATTACGTCACTGCTTTTTGTTTTGTTGATTAGTCTGGTTCCAAGAGTGTATTTGTTACTACAATACAAAGTTGGGAGTAAAGTTAGCAGGGAACTAGACTAACTGTCAATACACCACCAAACAAGATTCCTTTTTATATAAAAAAATATAGGGACATATATTTCGTGAAACAATCGTCTACTTTGAAACTCGATTTTTGTATTGTTAAATTAGTACAATATTGATGTCATGATTTCATTTGAAGTAATAGTGAAACTTCTTACCATCCTTAAAGATATATCTAAGTGCCAGTTCAGCAGTTCTCAGAAACTCACTTTACCACAGTGGTCCGCATCTATGAAACCAAGCTCTTTTTTTTATGAAGTATTCATTTCGCTTGGTTGCCTTGCTGTCGTTGATCACAGATGTGAATGAGTCGGTTAATTTAAGGTAGTTTAATTATGTTACATACACAATAACATTTATAACAGTGTTCGATTGATCAACTGAAGTGAGTTCGCCCAACGTACAATAGAGGCTGCTAGAATTTAAGTATGTAGGATTTGCATGCCTTTTAGCTTTTCTTTTATTCCACCTCATTTATTTGATTCAAAAGACATAATTAATGTGATAATACAAAGGAGGCCATCTTTTAATTCAGTGCAACAATACAACAAATACTTCTGCAAGACAGTTATCAAAACACTGTCGGCACTTAATTAGGTTCTCAGAGAAACACTTGCAGACATAGCTGTTACAGTAGATTGACACATTTTACGTTTAAATACACATTGTATTTATCATGATTATACTTAAGAGGAACTAAAAGATAGAAATAACACACAAATTTCGCTTAATAAAAAGTATTTAACTGGCATTTAAATATGAATGTACAGCCTACACAAGGCGTAATTGATATTTTCATTGATTGAAATTTCCTTAAATATCTTTAATTATGGTGTACTGAGATTGTCGTTTGGAAAGAAAATGTAACCAATTATAAATGTTGATTAACATTTCCAGGTCCTATTTACCGTTCTTGACCATGAAACGAATGATATATCAACATTTCAGTTACCAATTTTGACCACGATTTTCTTCATAGTGAAGAAATAGGGATCAGTTTTTTTTGGTGGGGGGTTTGTGGTACAAAAATTGGGATCCACTCCTGACCCCGTGTTATAAGCAGGTTCGCGAGTTATGAGGGCACAAGTTATCAAGGGAGTGGTGTATTAGGAAATTGCAAGTTGTACTACATTTTCTCTCCCTCTCTCTCTCCATCAAAAAATGCAAATAAACACGCAAAGTTAACAAACAAATTCATTGTCCATTCATAGAATAATTGTTATATTTCATTTTTCCTTTTAGTTTATAATCATACTTTTAACAGTATCTTTCATCTTTTTGTAGCAATATTATAAATTAACACATTACATATAATGTGCATAAGCCAATACAAAAACCCAAATAAATCTTTTGATACAAATGGCAGTTAATTTACTGCCTGTCATAAAGGGTGTACTTTCTTAGATTTCATTGTTGTTCATACTGGAAAACATTTATCCAAAAACAAAAAGGGCTAACAATTCATCTTCTTTTGAGTAAGGTAAACTTAAACTTTGAGATGTTTCTCTTTATGCAGCAAAGTTACAAACCAACAAAAACTACAATGACCCGCACCCTTTATAATCCAATTCCAAAAGTAACGCATTTGTCTCTGCAAGCTTACAGATTTCTTTGTTGTGAAAGAATTCCTTGGATGATGATGTGTTTTCCAGATATCTTAAACCCATTCACAAAAAGATTATTCACTTTTGCAGTTTACACAATCATGAGTTACATCAGTAATCCCAATGGATGTGCCGTGTTCCAGTCAGGGAAATTGTTTTCTCTATTTTTTTATTAAAGTTACAATCCACAGTTATTCTGTTGTGTTCTGTTTCTTTTTCTTTCTTGGCTAGTAGGGGTGAAATGATTCATACACATACTGATACAAGAGATGGAGAATCGTTACAAAACAATACTTACGGTATGCATTTTATTTTAGTCTTTTGCAGTCATGAATAATTATTGTTGCCTTGTTATTTTGTAAAATTATAATCCATCTGAAACAGTATTTGCAGTCACAGACACTCATGTTTATTAATAAAAATGAAAAAGACTATTTGAGAATACCTATTCATTGTCTACAAGTTAACACAAAATGACAGGGTTCATAATCTGGCCACCCTTCCCCATTCCATGCTAATTATCTTAACCCAGAAGTATGTTTAGTATACATTCCAAATGTGTTCCATGTGTATAATGAAGTACTTTACTCATCAGTTTAATAACCACGTTTATGCAAAGTTTCTACTTTGAATTGCATCTCGAGTCCTTTGGTCATTTTTGAAATCTATGCTACCGGTTTGTTGCAGGGTAAAATATGTATCATTGAATTCTCATTTGTGGTTGTTGTTTGATCTGTCCAGGCTAAACAATAACCACCAATCAGAAATCAATGTAGCTTATTTTCTGCATGACAAAAAGGAAGTATTGGCAGAACAACAGAGTCTTCCTGGGAAAGTCATTAGATATATGAAGTACTTATGTGGAGATGTTTTCAGAGTGTGCTCTTGCACAAATCGTACAAAATTTGTATGAATTCATGTGCTTGGAGAACAGTGAAGCATGAGAACTCCCGCAAATTCGTTGAAAGTCCCACTTATGAAAATGTGCTTGGCAAAGTATGCAATTTTTATTTAACGTTTGTATGGCGACATCTGTTTTTTGGATAGCAGCTGTTCCACATTTGGGCTCTTCAAGCACGACATTAATGGTTGTGAAAATAACTTTGATAGCACAACATGCCCAGGATTAAGCATTATGGTGTAGTTTGAAGCCATTCATGAAGAAAGTTTTACAAATGCTTGTTTAAAATATGGGTTTCCTAGTAAACCCAAAATGTCTGCTTCCTGGTGTGGTTCATTACAATTTAGTTCACCAAATACTTGCTGATGATAGTGATGATGACAATAATCTTTAAAGTTATGAGGTATATCAGACTATATATTCAGTGCATGTATAGGAGCTGGGAAAGTGTTAATGGAGATACCAGTGACTGATTTTGAGTCCAAAATGGAGTTAAATACAAGTAAGATGTACCTGCTGGATGGACACAAAATAGACGGCATGACCTTTTCAGTGGCATTTCGAACTTAGAAGTACAAAGGCCAGAATTCTGAGCCTAATTAAAATACAGACAATTTAAAAGTATAATGCAATTTTCATTTGTTTTAATTAATCAGTTTTGCTCTGTAGATCATATGCTACAAAACCATATACATATTTCCATATGAGGGTCAAGATAAATTGAATAAAATAAGGTTAAAAAATGAAATTTAAAGGAGTAAAGATATTTATTTTAATACCTCTGTTTGCCCAAGCAATGATGGACTAAATAGCTTATAATGCATTATGGAATATATAAGAAATTGGCATAGTAGTCAGTAATCTACTGATTTAACAAAGGAAGTTTATACTAATGAAAAATCCTATTTTGGAGCAGATGTATCCAAAAGACAATATCTGTGATCTCTGGAAAATTGTACAAAACAGCCACAAAGATCAGTTTCCCAACGTTATATTCAAGCTGACTAAGCTTAGCTATGTATATGCCTCTTCAGAAAGAAGCACAGAACAATTTTGATAACAAGAAGAAGCAGA
The DNA here is from genome assembly GCA_028554795.2 of Sinohyriopsis cumingii. Classification (NCBI taxonomy): domain Eukaryota; kingdom Metazoa; phylum Mollusca; class Bivalvia; order Unionida; family Unionidae; genus Sinohyriopsis; species Sinohyriopsis cumingii. The sequence goes on along the minus strand of CM068831.1, from coordinate 31,431,008 downwards.
GTATGCTCAGAATTAATTAACAGATTAATGCTTATACAACTAGAAGTGACATCTGTCAAAGATGTTGATTTCAGTAGAGCTGTAAGAAAGTGGAACAGGAAGAAAAAGAGCTTGAAATATAATTCTTGTGTTCCAAGAAGTCATCTTCATTTTGAAATCAATGTAAAGTTGTGCTCTAATCCTAATTTATCTGGTGGGCTTTGTAAAATATATTGAGCATGAAATAAACATATTTACCCTCAGTATGTTCTTTATCTTGTAGGGTGTAATTATGTGCTAGGCAAAATTACATTGCTTTTATTGTGTTTTGGTAAAATTCTAATTTAACCTGTAATCTATATTTGATACTAATTTGTTAGAATACAGTAGTCATTATTTTTTTTTACTTGGCATGATATTTTTAGAGGTATCATTGCTGAATGAATATTCAAAATATTGACTTATCATACGGCACAACATAAAAAAGGGGCAGACATCAACACATAAAGGGAGAAGAGTCCTTGACTAATGAGTCACCCTCTATAAATAAAGCATTATTATTTTTATTTTTATTATTATTATTGTTATTATTATTATTACTAATGATTGTAAGTTGAAAAGCACATAAACAGCCAGTACAAGTGTGTGTGTGTGTGTATAATTTGGATTTTTAACGTAGCTTAACGTAGCTTTAAAAAAAATTCAGTCATATCGCTATGCTGTCTGCAGTGTAGCAGTTTATAGTGATGTTTAGCTCTGGGGTATCATGCTGTAGACATGTAGCATGATGTCCCACCCAGTCACATTGTCCTGACACCAGGCCGACCAGTCCTAACACTAACCTCTTAATGCTGAGTGCCTAACAAGGCAGCGGTTGTACCATTTTTATAAATCTTTGGCATGACTCAGCTGTGATTGAAATTGTGACCTCCCACATCCAAGGCAGACGCTCTAACCCCAAGGCCACTGGAGCAGCGAACAGTCAGTACAAAAAGCAAATATTTTGTTTGTCCAACAAGCAGCTTTTAAAAAGTTTGACAATAAAAACCAGTTCTGTCAATTAAACATACACCTCTTCTTTGATAACTTGTTGACAACAGTTTCTCAAAACAGATCATACTATAAGCAACGTCATGGGTTAATGAGGAAACATTGAAAAAAAATGAAAATGGGGATGCCATTCCAGTTAGACCTCGAGAAGATGTGGAAGAGGTGGGGGTAGGGGCACTGTTTAGTTGCTGAATTCTTGTTTTATAATCACATTGTGATCAATTGTAAATAAACAGCATTTTGTAATAAAATTGTTTGCTTTTTGGCATAAATTTCCTTTATTTTTAAGATATCCTGTTTATGAAAGATCGTAAAAAAATGTCTTCTTGAGGTTTCAGCACATGTATATGCAAAACGTTGTCTATTACATCACTGCTTTTTGCACCACAAAACAAGATTCCTTTTGTTAAAATGTAGCAACATTTATTTCATGCAAACACAGTCAGCAGTGAAACTTGATTTTTTAAAGATTATTCATTTAATGAAATATTATTTTCAGGATTAAAAGTTAAATTATTGTTTATTCCCATGCACCATACATTTATGAAGATTTTCTGCATATACATTTATCAAAAGCTGTAAAATATGTGTGCAAAGCGAAATCATATGACTTGTGAATGGGGAATAGATTGCCTAGGTTACATTTAATTAGTGCTTCCTTGGCATTAACATGTATGTGATTTTACCAGAGGTATTACAGATTACCATTTCGGGTATTTATATGTGCATTACAAAAACCAGCCGGGCCCTGAGTGGCCGAGTGGTCTAAAGCGCTCTCCATTACGGATCACTGCCATCTCACCTCTGTCTGCGTGGGTGCGAGTCTCGGATTCGGCAAATTTGGGTATGTGAGAAAGCTTGCCAGTAGCTTCTCGTCGGTCAGTGGTTCTTTCCGGGGTTTTCCCGGGTTCTTCGTCCACCATTAATACTGGCTGCCATGTATAGCCTATCGTGTGCTGAAAAATGGCGTTAAACCCTACAACAACAAAAACAAAAACCAGCCAGAACCAGTCTATTGGGTACCTGAATTGTTCAGGAGTCCTTGTGACCAGTGAGCAGTGATGTGTGGCCAAGTAATGAGATTAAGGGTATCACATATACAAAAAAGATGTTAATTCATTACTTCATTGTTTGTAATCTGTAGAGCTTAAACCAAATGAAGGATGCTTTTTGGAGATATAAATAAAGGAATCAGATAGTGGTTCACGAGTCTTTGATTGAAAATCTGTCATTTAGTGGAGGTTAGACAAAATGGAAGAATACCTAAAAATGATTTCACCAGAAACACTTGAGCAAGTATTTTGATTTTTTTTTATTGGTCTTGTTTAATTACTACTGTGTTGTTCAACTTCAAGATGTTTTTTAAGTTATAGTTTAATGAATAATAACAGAGCTGTCCCTTGCACTCATTTACACTAGTGGAATGCAACACTTATTAAACATATTAAGAAGTACCTATGAATGACATCAAAAGTATCAAGAGAAACTATAAAACAAAACATGCTTCAAATGGTAATTAACATAATGCTGATCCGATGAGTATGGAGAACATTGATAGAGCAGTTAGAAAATGGCTGACCTTGGGACCTGGAGGATAAAATTGCTTTACAGGAAATACTTTGAGATCTGAATCAACTCACAAGTTAGTTTATAATAAAATTCTGTTTTTTATCTTTTCATATTTGATGTAGAGCAATTGCAGTGATGTGCGAAAACTAATATTTAAAAATAAGGGCGATTTTCAGCATATGGAAGCTGGAGTTGGGACTTGTGGAATTGGAGCCAGGCATGTGATATTTTAAAGTCACCAACCCTGGGCCAGTGTTTAAAATAATTTTTCTTTGAGCACTGATAGGGTATATTGTATTTATGATGATTATAATGAACTTGACAAAACTTATTTTCATTGCTATTTATTTCTTAAAATGTTTTCACGATTTGAGAGTGCGGGAGCAGTGTATTAAGGGCAGTTGCACATTACATCAGTTGTAAAATAAAACATGCAAACATACAGTGGATGACCACTTATTGATCAACAGCAACAGTCGGTATTAAATTACAAAAATGGGTGAACCATAAGGTCTAGTGCCATAGGAGAGAAGTACATATATTTAGGACTGGCATTGGAAAGAATGGAAAACTTGGATTGGGAATCTAAACTTGTAGAGTATATCTCTTTCCAGTTAACAAACAAGAAGGTGCAATAGAGAGATAAAAACTTGTAACTTTTGGACTAAGGAGGCTCACTGTCTAGAACTGATAGTTGAGTCGTAACTGGAAGTTGTTATTGTTGTAGGGTTTAACGCCATTTTTCAGCACACGATAGGCCATACATGACAGCCAGTATTAATGGTGGAGGAAGAATCTGGGAAAAGCCCGTAAAGAACCACCGACCTACGAGAAGCTACTGGCAAGCTTTCTCACATACCCACATTGGCTGAATCCGAGACTCGAATCCACGCAGACAGAGGTGAGATGGCCGTGATCCGAATTGGAGAGTGCTTTAGACCGCTCTGCCACTTGGGGCCCCCATAACTGGAAGTCTGTAGGTGTCCACACAATTGAAGACAATGTATCAATATGTGTATTGTAAGAAAATTGTACGCTGCAAAACATAAGCGAGCCATCATTGCTGATGCAGAAGCACATGGTATTGGAGCTTTTTGAATGGAGTGTAATGTAGATGAGTCTTTGGTATAGAGTAGAGAAGAATGAACGATGTGGACTTGAAAGTTTTCAAGAGTAACAATGTTGAAGAGGAATTTAAGGATTTCATGTAACAGATAGAACTCCAACAAGGCAAATTTTAAAATGTCCCTTTTAAGAGCCAGCCTCATAACATTGGAGAGATATACATTAAATGTTAACACTTTTTAATCCTTAGAGAAAATGGTGCTGCTTAGACATGTAGTAGCCAGTTTGAAAATCTCAATGCTACACCATCCAACATTTTCAGTAAAAGATTTCTTATGATCGTTCTTGATGAAAGTGGTGTTGATCTGACATCTAAAATGGCCACCAGAGCAGCTACCTTGAAAGTCTTTTTATAACTTCTTCCCTGAAGAGAAAGTCATATTGATGGGGTCTTCAGTAGATTTTTTTATGATGTCTTGTTCTTAAATGACAATAATACTTGAAAATCTAATTGTCACTCTTCCTAGATGTAAAGTCTTCAAAGCAGTGGGTTTTCACCAGAAATCTTCATGGTGTCTGTTTGGTACTAAATGAAAATCATGCTGATCTGACATCAGATATGGCCACCATGGTAGCCATCTTGAAAATATTGATATTGCTGCTCCTTCTAAATGGAAATTTACATCAACATGGGGTTTTCACAGGAAGTTTAATTATGATATCTGGTTGGTTCTTAATAAAAATTATGACTTCAGAAACTTTTCAAAAATTCTCCTGAGCTGGTGGTCATATCATCATAAGGGTTTTCACCAAAAGTCTTCTAATAGTTTCACCCAATATGGCTGCCATGCATGCACAGTCTAATTTTTTAAAACCTTGTCACTCAAGGATATCAGATATGATTTCAACATTCAGCAGTTAGAAAGAAAAAAAATGGCCATATCTTGAATTCCTGGAAATTATGCTCAGTTAAATATATATATATATTAATGTTATCTCAGTTTTTGACTGTAAAAGACACAAACACCTGAGCTTTTAAGTTTCATTGACTATTTCTGGAAATACTGACTTTTTCTTAAATTACAGTTCATTCACTTAGAGCTTTATGAGAGCATAAGGTAGTTGTAATCGATGAGAAGCTTGCTTCAAGTCTCAAACAGATCAAATCAAGCATCTTGATGATATGTTGGACTTGCATAGTAGTTGAGACACATGCTTTAAACAAAGGCAATACATTTTTGCTTTGTTCTTGTTGCTGCTGTTTATGCCCATTGAATTTTACTGTGCTTAAAGGAACATGTGCTCATACAGCTTGCAGAAAGCTGCCTATGCACTGTGAAGTATTTAGGTCCAATGCTTAGACCCAAGCATAAGGTTGTCAGGCCCAATTGTGGCATAACTTCTGCTAGGACCAGTTAGTAATATCCTCTTTTTAGAAAAAAAGGTTAAATGTAGCTCAAGCAGCCATAATGCAGAGTGGCATGTTCATTGCAAATTATGGTATGTGATAGATTTTAGATTGTGACCCCAGGATAACTGACTAGGTGGTGGGATGAATACTGAAATGATAATGTCCAGTCAGAACCATGTCTTTCACCTAGTCATCTTTAGTATTGGCTAGTTAATGATTATTAATTGCGAGTATGAAACTCGCATAAGGCAACATGTGTGTTTCTGAACTTGAATCAGTGAGTTTTTCTTTGCTAGTAATTTGGCCAGAAAGACAGTATTCATTGTTAGCAAATTGAAGACTCGTCAACATGAGTATCTTTTTGTAATTTTGCCCAAACTAACATGATGTTACATTTGATTATTTACAGCAACACCAAAGTTTGAGAATCAATCATTGCCATACACCCCATCCGCCATCCTGGCAGAGAATCAGACTGTGAACTTTACTTGTTTTGGAAATGTTGGTCGTGAGCCTCAAGGGAAGTTTGTTTGGTACAAGTATCTCAGGGGTCAGACTACAAGCACAGTCATTACTGATGGAGTGAACCAAGTATCTTTTAACAAGGTTCCAGGATCTTGTACGTATGAGAGAACAGAAAAGTTGACAGTGCAGTTGACCAAGGATGACAACGAAATGGTGATAAGGTGCACTGTTCAGCAGACAACATTATCAGAAGATGGAGATGGATACCAACAAACAGGACGTATTTCTGTTAATTGTAAGTAACTGCTTGGAATATTAAAATCAAATTAAGCTTCTTGCTAATTGGTTTAACTTAATTACTTTGCTATTTCAGTTGAAAAGAAGACAAATTTTGCATATATCAAAGCCAATGTCAGTCCATTTTGTGAGATTGTAAATAATCATCTCCCATCTGCTATACTGTTTTGATACAGAGTGACGCTGCTATAGCATGATCCTTTATAACATGATTCGGATATAGCACAATCCTGGTATGGCTCCCAAGGTTTCTTGTACATATATTTTTATTGTATGCAAAAATAACACTGCTCAATAGAGATGACCCAGTTTGTCTAATAGTATTTTGACGTAAATGGGTTTTCTGATTTGTGCAGAATTATGCTGATCAGACAAACAATAAAAATTTTAATGACTTTTTCTAGAAAACCATTCAGCAGATAAATTTGATGAAATTTAACAGAAATCGTTGTGGCATAGAAGGCTTACAAGTTCGCATAAATGCTGCAAATTCACTATCAAGCATTGCTGTCATTACTGAAAATAGAAAAAAGCCTTTACGTGACTTCTGAAAAATAGCACAGCAGAAGTTGAGCAAGTGTGACAGAAAGCATCCTTGTATCAAGTTCTTTTAAATATGTATAAATGATGCTGAATTGCCTTCAATACTAAAAATAGAACATTTTAAACAACTTCATAAAAACTGTTCAGAGGAGTTTGGCAGAAAGCATTCTGTTATAAAAGGTTTTCAGATTTTATACAAATAATGGCCATCAACCATTAAGTATGGCCACATTTATTAAAAGTGCAAAAACCATTCAATGAATTTGTAACTTAGACAAAAAATTTATAAAGTATCCTGGCATAAAGGGTTTTCATATTTTATATCAATTCTAATCTATCAGATACATCAACCAATGATAAAAAATAAAACAAACTCATCTCAAAATGTAACAGAATTTAAGCAAATTGAACAGAAAGCACTGTATTATTTGGGGCTTTGCTCTACCTTCTACTTTACTTTTTCACAAAAATGGAAATTGTGAACTTAGATTATTGGCCGTCACATTCCTTTTGGTAACTTTTGATGGCTTGAATGCAGATTGGACTTTGGTTTTATATAAAGAAGATCGAGTTTAATTTTTACTACTCTGGCAGATTTTACAGAATTACAGCCCCATTTTGCAGGGCTCAAAATTAGGACTTTTGTTGACTATCTCAAAAGATCAACAAAATAATACTTTTACTGGTCCTTCCTAGATTTCACTGAATCTGCTCAAATCAAAAGAAGCCAGTATATCTACTAAAAATAGTTGCAAGACCTGTGTTTCACCAACAATACTCACAAATGAGGTACCGTGTGCACTTTAATATTTCTTTGAATACTCAGTGCAGAAAGTGCTCAACATCACAGCCTCTCCTAGGTCATTCTTCAGCCATTTATGTTAATTTTCCCAGCATCTCTACCTTAATTTCTTCTCTTTATCATATTTGCCATTGTGCTTTTTCTTATCATCATGTAATTTTTGCAGTTTTGGTGCACTGAATGTTCATACAAAACAATGTAAATGCTAAAACACATTGTGTGGTATAATTCTAAATTATTTGTTCGGTCCTCACATGACATTTTCTGATTGGTCTGTCCTAGTCAGAGACACCACACCTTTTGTTATCATCAGTACTGTAATCATTGCTTAGGGGGATGTAAACCAGGTTATAGCTCCACATGAGGGAAGATTGGACAATAATCAAAACTAATTGATGACTAGATGGTTGGTTAACATTTTTCCATTTGTGCAGCCAACATTTATTGTACCAGATCAGGTGCAGGATGTTGCTAGGTCTCAGTTAACAAATAAACATTAAGTAACCTGTAAAAGAAATGATAGTACATGACCAATTCTTAACAGTTATGATAAGGCAATTTTCACTGCTCCAATGGATTAGTGACAGCTGGGTTTTAGTGATCCAGCAACAGAATCATTGATGGCAAGATAGCAAATAAACATTAATTTTGAACCATTGGTTTGCCCTAGACCTTTGCCCTTTAATTGCATTATATTTTATATTTCATCATTTTGAATTTAATCCTTCTTTTCCATTTATTCCATATGGTAAACATATGTTTAATATGTTTCTCAGGGCATTCAGAGCTTCACTAATCAGGTGTCTTTTGGCCTAATTTCCTTCAGTCATATCCTTTTCTGTGTTGCAATTTACCTTTTCTTCAAGTCCTTGCATTTTTTGTTTTAATTCTGTTGGTCATAGACCAGATGACCTACAGAACTGTCTGTCTTTTGTTGTCCATTGTCTGTCCATCGGTTAGCACAGGTTTGTTATTATTACTTATCTGAACTTGCGGAGGATTGCTATGAAATTTAATACAATTGTCCCATGGTTAATTGTTCCTACATGATAATGGTGATGCTAGCATAACTAGTATGGCTGCCAAGTGGCCATCTTGATAATCTTGTTATGGCTAGTCCTCCTAAATGGGTTCTGGTGGCCTAAGTGGTTAGAGTGTCTGCCTCTGGTGTGGGAGTTCGCAGGTTTGAACCCTGGCTGAGACTTATAAAGACTTATAAAAATGGTACTAGCAGCTACCTCACCTGGTGTTTAGGATTTAGAGATTAGTGTTAAGACTGGTTGGCCTGGTGTCAGGATAATTTGATTGTGGGGGACATGGTGCTACATGTCTGTGGTATGATGCCCCGGTGCTAGGCACCACTATAAACAGCCACATTGCAGACATCAGTACAGCATGACTGAAAAATTGTTAAAGCTGCATTAAATATCAAACACACACACACACACAAATACACACACACACACACACTCCTGGAATGGATAGTCATATCAAATTAAGCTTTTCACTGAAAGGTTTCTTATGATACATAGTTGGCCCTAGATAAAAATCGTGTGTTCATTATTGTCACCACAGCAACCATCTTGAAAATCTTATAGCTATTATTGACTAAAGACTTAACAATGTTTCCTTTGCTTAATTATTTTTAACATGCTTTTGTTTGAAATTTAATTGTTTGTTTTTGTAATCTTGTCTATATATAGGTCCTTATTTGGTGACTAATATTGTAAAGAGCTTAGGGCTTCTGATGATTAAGTGCTGTACTAAGGCATTAATATTACTATTATTATTATTATTATTAGGGTGTAATAGAGACAGTTCGAGTCTTAGTTCCTTTTCATATATAAAGGATTTATGAGCAAGCTGCTGACGGATACAAGAACAGTTGATAAAGTCACTGTTCACAAGAGAGCAATGTCAAGAGTTTATTTCCCAACATGGTCAGGCAGATTTACTAGACCCAGAAATACGCTTTTGCAATAATTGCTCATTGCATTGTTCCAAAAAGACATACATATTTTATATACCTAAACTTGAGAATTATATCAGGGGGACCATGTGGCACATTTTTATGCATTTGAGTATTTTTATTGAAGATGTCATCTACTTGACACAAGGACATATTTGATATGCTAATGTCTGTTTTATGGGAAACAATTATGTCAAGGATAATTTGTAAATTGTGTCCAATGAAAGAGCTTGATATAACTATTTTGTATGCGCTTGTTTTATTTCATCATTCCTATCATACTGCCAAGAACATTACTAAATTTTGATTTTCTGTTTAAACAGATGCACCTAGAATGAGCTCTATTGCAAGTGACCCTGATCGACCAAACTACAGTGAAGGTCTGGCACAATTGACGTTGACATGTAATGCCGACAGCAACCCTCTTCCAAAATATATCTGGACTCTGCCTGATGGAAGAGAGCAAACAGGGTCCCAACTCCATCTTACATCCCTAACCACTAACTATACTGGTATCTATACATGTATGGCATATACAGAATGGGGCGGACAGAATTACACAGCGAACAAAAGTGTTAACATCATAGTTGGTAAGACTAAATGGCGTTAAGCAGTGACATTTTCTGTAATATAGATTTATGATACTTGACTACATCATTTTCGAAGTGTTTTGGTGTTTTTGTTTTTGTTTTTTTGTTTTAGATCAGGTTATGAAATAATAATGATGAATGCATTTGTGTTATTTAATAGCTTTAAAATAACCTATACTTATATGGAGGTCTTGCTAAGATTTTAAAATTAGGAGTCCAGGACTCCCATTTTGGTAAAAATGGGAGTCCCACCAGCAAAAGTTACAGTCCCCTCCAGGGGTCAAGCTAGACTTGAATTTTCAGAAGTGACTTCTCCTTCTGGACAGAACAGGGAGAAGTGAGAGCTCAATGGGGAGAAGTGGACGCGGAGCAAATCATACTGTTTGTCCCCATTTCTTCGTTGCAGATAAAACATTACCGTAACTATTCATAACATACTAAAATGCATAAAATTAGAATGTCTCCTTTATAGTCAGTATATGAACTAAACACTTCTTTCCTACAGCATCAACACAGTCCTGAGTGCATCTATTTTTTGAATTAAAGGTTTTTGTAATGTAATCACCCACTTTAACATAGCTTCATTGCAACGGTGCATTGACAGGATTTGCAAATTTATGGTTTATTTATTTGTCTACATGCTTGTAATAATGTTAGGCAATGGTTAAATATTATCTGCTTTGCATCTTTTTTCCATATTTTCACAAATACGTGTCAAGTCAGAAAACAACTTAGACGTTACAACGCACCTCGCAAATTCCACAGCATAGCATCGTACCATACATTTCTGACCTACATAATTTGCATTTTAAAGTTAAATCTGTAATAAAATAATATCTAGGCTTTGTTTTCAGTGAATTGTATATTTTTCTGAATATATTTGCCTGATAATTTACAAAGACAGACAGTCTAATAAACTGGTACATCCCAGACTTAGCGATGGATGCCATTATTTCCCGTTAGGCTACTGGTTCACTTACAGTTTCAAACTAATTTTATGAGGAAATAGTGTACAAGAGGTAGTTAGTATATATCCTGATCACCGATTCTGATCTTAAAACACAAATTGCTATTTACACACTATTGTTAAAGTTTTGAAACACAACTTTGTATGTTTTTATCATCAAAGGGAGCACGTGCAGAAATTTGGCAGTGATAGTTGCTACCTTACTCGGGAAAGAGTTAATGGTCAATCTGTTATTAAAACACATGCTTGTGAATGGGCAAGAGTGTGTTTGTCAACGAAATTGATGTAAACACTAGGCCTATAGCTCATGATGTCTTGATGAATGCATTTTGCTACAACACTAGAACTAACCGGGCTAAGGCGAGGGGACATCTCAGAAAATATGGTCAGTCAAAGTACCTCTTATAAAGTCACAGGGCGAAGTCATTTTTGCTTTCCTAACAGAAGAAGGCAAAGTTTACATTTTTTAGGCAACTTATTCGCCCACTTTGCCAGGAAGCATGTCCCCTGGCCCTCCCAAAAAACTATGAAAATGAGAAGAACTATTGGTTGCCGTTGAGTTCAGTTTCTACTTTCTTTATAACACACACAGCTCTTGTTTGTCCATCAGAGTAAGACTGAATTTTGTCAGTTCAATTAAGGACTTATTCCAGACACTAAGTTCGTAAGTTTGCCGTTTAACCCAAGAATACTTATCCAAATTTGTGAATGACATTGTGTCTAAGTCTCAACATGTCTTGATTCTGAGGTCATGTGCACTGTTTATTCATCTACACTCGGAAATGAACACAGCATTGAAAGCTGAAGTTGTTTATTTGATGTCCTCTTATGAATGATCACATGTACATCTCTGGGTCTTTCTGCCTCAGAATTCAATCACTAAATATCAGTAATGTTTTCCCACCAGGCTGCCAGTCAATCCTTTGAACATGCCGCCCAGCTATTGCATCATGTTCTTTTGATGTACTCTTATAATGGCAACATGTACATCAAGGGGTCTTTTAGCTGCTGAATTCTGTCATTGTAAATATCAACACAGTTAATCGATCAAAACATTTTCACACAAAGCAGGTGGCTGAAGCAGGACTGGGAAGTCTTTGAATTTTGCCTCACCTATTACATCCATACAGAGGACTCGTTCCAAAGTGATTTTCTGCATCCCAGATAAAAAATTGGCGTCCAGATACGTGTGATTAAGCTTTTCCGAGACCTCTGCCTATACAATCTTGTTTGAAACTATTTACCTTACATAAGACAATGCTGGTTATTCTAGACGCAGGAAATAAGGTTAGAGATTATTTTTTCATCATTTAAAGTCAAAAGTTATTCCACATTGTTTACTTGAAATAGAGGAAAAACAGTTTTTTATTTGAGCATTAGAAAATTGTTCTGAACCTAAAGTATTCATGTTGTGATTGCTTATAAGGCAATCAAAGGATAGTCCTCCCTTGCTTGTATTAGGAATTTTTTAATATTTTGAAACTGAATGAAATTCTAATTGAGTTTGATCATAGCATAGATACATATCTATCATGTTAGTATTCATGACAATGTTTTGGGATGAGTTATTTTTTTTTCTTTTTCTTTCTTCCAAACAATGATTGTGAGATTAGCTGCTTTTTCTTATTTGCATACAAATTGCAGTTGAATATTATTTCTGATTGCTGCTGATGTGCTCAGATATGCAGTGTTGCACATATGATCCCAAGAGCAGTGGATAAATAAAAATGTTAGTACAGTGTGACCCAGCTATAGCACGCTCTGTTATAGCACAAATTCGGATATAACACGGTTGAGGTGTGGCTCCTGAAATTTCATATACATGTCGCTTTCTTGTACACAAAGAAAAATCTTTCTTAAAAGTATGAAAAAAAAGTAAAAAGTTTATCCTTTTGGCGAAGAGATCATGTATGAGTAATACCAGATGATCATACAGTGTATTTTTCTCGTACACAAAAAAAAAATTTCTTCTTAAAAGTATGAAACATAATGTAAAATGTTTATTCAGCAATCGCACAGGGCTTCTCCAATGTCACAAATTGCTTTTTATTTTCCTTATTGGCTGCAAAATATACCATCTGGCAATCTTTTTTTTTTACTGGCGACATTGTTGGCCGTTTAAACTTGTATATACAACCATTGGTTTGGAGTGGAGAAATTCATAGTCCCCATGAAAGGATGCCACATGCTTGATATAAAATCATGAACATGGAATGTTTTTATTGGCAGATACATTATTTTAAAGTATATATTTGTTGTTGTCTTAGTTTTATCACCTTCTGTGACTTTGGACATTGATTGTACCATGAGAGTACAGGTGGACATCCACTAATGAAACTTTGTAATCATATTTTTGTTATCTTGTTTCTGGCAAATATGTGTGCCTAGGAGGCACACAGGGTCAAAATTTGGGGGACATGGGACAAAAATTATGGGAAACCCACAAGCCTGCACACAATGTGCAATGCTGGATGTGACAGGATGATCCATCTGGAGGAGTATTCATTATTTGCTATTGTCGAACATCTTAACTTCATTCCTGTCCTTGATTTGTGTAAATGCCTCTCGTCACTTTACATGCTTGTTTTGAGATTCTGATGTAATCCACTGGGTCACTAGAATTCATTCACTGTGACAGTAGATACTGATTAAGAATTTTTGTTGAAATGAGACTTAAATGTGTACTACAATTAAGATCAAAGACAATGAAACTGTTTTAACTAATGCCTTATTTGCTTAATGTCTGTGGCCCTGGAGTAAATGGTAGCAATTCAAGCCAAGCCACTGTTCATATGTTGGTTTTCTTTACCTTTTGATTAGTTGGAAACCTATGATAGATTTCTATGACAGCAAAGACATTGTAAAAATTGGCTAATACAACATGCACTTCTTTTATCATATTAGAAACTATAAATCCAATGGAAATAGGATGAAATTCTTCATTGTATTTGATATAGGGGAAAAAATCTTTATTGTAACAGGAAAATGAAATCTGAAAATTTAAGCATCTATTTAAATTATGATAATTTTATCAAAATAGCTTTGAGAAAACAATTAAAAATGCATCATGGCTAAAAATGCATCATTTCTATGGTGTCTTTAAATAGTTTTTTCAAAATATTATAATACAAACATTAAAATTCACATCAAGGGCACAAACTATGGCAGGTTGAGGATACTTTACATATCAGTCTTAGAGATGTGGATGACATCTTGAGTGAGCAATTAAAAGTTTTCATTACAGAAGGTAATTAGTAATTGCTTTGTTTTCCATGTTACTATTAATTTGTACCAAACACCCGAATAGGATCAAATTACTGAATTTATTTTGCCGCGAATATGAATGTCAGAGACAGACACGACATGAAGGCTGTCCCTAAGTCTTTAATGATTGCAAATTGATATACATACCTCCAGCTATTCTGATGGTTCAAAAAATCTTTACACATGTATTGCATGTACACCTAACTTAATCTTTTTTTATGATCCTTAATAATCACATTGTCTTTTCAGTAGCATATTTATTTCCACACTTTACTCTTAGTTAGATTTTCATATACATTCATCTTTTATTAGAACACTATAAATGCATATTTATTCATTTGCAGAATATGTATAAAACCATACTCGTGTACACTTTTCCCCCACAATGTTGTGTTCTTATTTTTTATCATAATGCTGGTATATACTTGTTCTAAATCTATATTACTAGATTAATCTATTCATTTATTACTATACTGTATTATTTATATATGCCATTCATCAAACTACAGTAATGATTTTAATACATAACATGATATGTTTTTAAGTTCCATTCACCTGACTTCTCAGATATATTTTATGATAGTATGCATTTCTCCATGAGTACAGGATGCTATACATAAACATGAAAGAATTCTGCTCTTTTCCATGCTAAATAGACAACTTCTGAGACTGGTGCAAATTTGATCTGATAATAGGAGGGCAGTGATAGGTATAGTACATAAATAGTACTGTCAATAGTACACAATCCTTATGATAGAAACCAGTGTTTTGGTTTGCTGAAACCATAATAATATCTGTTTTTCATTTCCAAGAACTGTTCTGGCTGAATTACAGTGGACTAAGTCACTCACCTTTAATAATGACTACAGGAATTATATTTGTTCTGATATGCATTGTTTACTAATGCTGACATTATATGATGTCATATGAATCAGGTGATTAACTAAATACATTATTGTCTTATCTTTTGGGAACTAACCTCCTATATGTTGTATGGTGGAGTATAGTATAGTTGTCTTCAGCTTGGTAACTCCTCTATACTATAGGAAATAGTTCCCTTTGAAAATAGCAAAAAGTAGAATGCTGATCCATTTTCTTCCTATTATTCTTGTGTAATTTTCATATTGCAAGTTTATGGTAAAGGTTTTTGGGAGTAGTCTGGTTCAGGTATTGATTTTATGTTGAGAAAACTGTAACTATGGAGACGTTTGGGTTTAGTAGTCATTATAGTCATTAATTTGCTCTTTTTGGTAATAATCATAGCATGTCTTCATCCTAACATCTGTCACAGATACAGCCTGGATTTTTTCAGCTGGATTTGAATGTAAGTTATGCATGAAATATAATTCTGACTTCATGCAAACTTGGGTTTGCTTTATATGCTGCACATTTTATTAAAAAATAACATTTTGATCAGTTCCTAAATTCATAGACCGTGGGTTAAATTTTGATTCAACAGAAAAATCAGTTTTAGGTCTTAAATTTATGGATTGTTGCAAATACAAAATTGATACCCCATGAAAATGCTTAACTTACAGTAATTTCAGTAATCAGAGGTCTTAGGCAAGACTTAAACTTTATGAATTGTTGTTAAAACTAGGGCCAAGACATCAGAAATAGGCTTGATGTCTATAATTATGGCATGATTTTAGGTTATAATTATATATAAAAAGATCATTTATTGGCACAGATACAGCCTCTGTATGATGAAGTTGTAAGCACAGTGGCTTGGCAACACCTGAGTCCTAGGTTCATCCTAGTATTTCTCCCATAAAAGACAATGGATGAGCCCCAAAAATTAATGCAAAAATAATGGTTGGCTTATTATTAAAGATATCCTCATGATTATTTGGCAGACATTTGTAGGAAGGGGTGGGAGTTTTGGAACCAAGCATGGGCTTGTCTTCAGACAGATACAGTATAAAGTGTGGTTTAGGTAATCCATTTGTCATCTGACTACCTGACAAAGCTTTGAATGAATGGTAAATGCAGGGATTATTCTGCTGTATTGATTAGAGCAGCACGAGACGCCAGTTTCCATTGGTGGTCAAGAAAAAATAATCTTGTGTATCTGTAACAGATGTTTCGGGACTGGAACTGGAATTTTACCTCCTTTTGTCTTGATCTTTTAGAAGCTTTGCATTGTTTTTAAGTGCATTTAAGAAAAATCGGTATTTAGATTCTCCATTGTATGTGTATTTTTGAAGGGCTGACATGTCAGCAGAAATATCCACCATTTTTTTTAGCTGTGGATCAATATTAATTTCTTAATTTGAAGCGGCTTTGTGGATAGTTTGCAATACATACAAGTGATGTTCACAGCGTTGCACATCGAATCCCAAGTGCAAGGGACACTGTTTCCCTCATTCCAAACCTGCCATTTTAGAGGGACAAACAAAAATAAGAGTGCATAATGCACTGATAGTGCTATGTGAATTTGTGACAATTAGAAAGGCACAGTAAATCAAAATTCGGATTATAAAAATAATAAGATATATCTGATCTTGTTTACCCATCATAAATTGTTGGTACCAAGATGTATTGGATAAACGTAAATGTATATGCAAATTTGCAAATGATGATATAAATGTTTCCCTTATATGTCAATTAAATGATTATCTGATAAATGGATGGATAAACAAAACTAGACTGTACAAGTTAAATACTGAAGGCAGAATATAGAAAAGAACAGAATAATTTATTAATTGTATCATAACAACTATACCATTGCACTCACAGGCTAATGATGTTGTTTTATAAGATCTGTGTTCAGTACTTGTCTTTAGAAATGTAAATTGAATAGGCATCAAATTGACTGCAGTGATAATTTGTAACCAATATAATTTCAATTAGAAAAAGTTCCAACATTAAAAACTCTTTATCATTTAGTAAAATATATTTATATAGAACAAAATTAATTTACACAGTTAAGAATCCGAAAAGTAAAAATGGTTTTAATTTTTTTTCTACTGGAACTTATTTTGGATGGTATCATATTTTTGGGCTTTTGTACCAACAAAATTGTACATTGGTTCCTCAATGACGTGATATACCTCATAAAAAATGGTATTCCTTACATCTACATTTGGTCTTTAAAGTCATCGTTTGTAGCAGCAACAAAATTCACAAAAATTAATACACATGAATAACAGTATATGCAAAGTATTAGGTACAGATCAGAAAAAGTTGGTACAGTGGCAGGAAAAAATGAACTTGTTACAAAAATCATCAGATGAAACTTTTATTTGAAACATTTTAACCAGATGAAAAGGAATCTGTTAGCGCTGCACTAGCAGCTTGCCAGTGATTGGATATTTACAGTTTTTTCTGTTTGAAATAAAATGAACTTTGCATAAAACAAATGCGACTAATAAGCCTTTGGGATTTGAAATTACTGTGATGATAACAAACTTCAATGTAACTTAAGAACAGCAATTAGATTGATATCTATGTAATACAAATCATAGACATTTGGGGATCAGATAGACAACTCATTGAATTGAATTGTTTGAGTTATTTGCACTTTCCTTTTTTGTTGGTTAAAGAATATCTAAAGCACATAATGCATAGTAAATAGATTTATCATTTTTAATCCTGCAAAACCGACTCCATAAAGGTATTTTCTTTAAAAACGTGTCTAAAAGCCAGTCTGGAAAATCCACCTAAATGCTGATATGTATATACAACACTTCTTCCATAAAACACGGTTCATGGGAGTCTAGTGCTTAAAAAAATTTGGTAGCCCAACACCCAGGGCATCTCTAATTTTAGATCATTCCGGTCCTGTATTTTAAGTGAGCTTGACGGAAAAAAATTCAGTTTGCCTGAGGAGACATTGATAGCAATAATGAAATGTGTAAATGTATTTTCAAGTTGTTGACATACCTGCTATAACATGTTGCAGTCTAAACCAGATCACCACTGTCCTATGTGAAGCTGTTATCTGATTTTAATCAGATTGGAGCATGGCATGACAATGACACCATTGTGTTTCGAGAAAATAAAATAAAATTTTCAGTGATCTTAAAAGAAATGGTAAACAGTCACGATTGGAGCTGATGTAAAACTATCCCTTGGGCAGTTGAATTAGCAGCAGTTAGAGGTCAGGTATAAACCACCATTTCGCATATTACTTAATTTTAATTGACTCACAATAGCTAGCGAGATGTCTTTGAAGGCTGCAATGGGTGAGCCAAATGTGCTGATTTGCATTGGTAGGATCAGGAAGTGGAACAACCCATTATAGGTCAGTCAAGTGAGATACTAGATGTGTATGCAAGAACAAAAGTTGTTACATATTATTGCTGTGGTGATAACAATTTTTTTTGAGGTTGAATTAATAACAAAAGGATCAGCATTGATGCAAATATACAATCTGTCATTTAATGAATAAATTATTAATTTGAAAAGAAAGGCAATTCAGACAATAATGACAATTGTTATTATAAATGCTGGTGGATAATGAATAAATCCTGAGGTTAAATGAGAGAATGATTTGGAATGGAAAATTCCTTAGTGTAGCTCATTTCAGGTGAGCTAGTTATTCAGATGTCATTTTTTTCAGACATTACTTGAACACTTGCTAAAACATTTATTACAAAATGTAAGTGTCCTACAATGTAGTCTACAAAGTGCACTAAGTGCTATCTACTATTTCCCTTTGTTCATTTAAAATAGGTGTCCCCCTTAGGTTCACAAGACAGTGGACACAAGAGCAACACTTATTGCTTATTAGTCCTAATTATAATATTTTTGTGGACACCAACCACATACACATTGTTCTTCTACAGAGGAGGAAGATAATGTTGTCTAACGGTTAATATGGTCATCAGTTTCTGTTGATGAATAATTGCTGCAGGACTGAAAATGTAAATAAGGTCTCGTAAATTTCCCATGCAGTGTTCTTGCCTTTTTATGCTGTGAAACAGCTTCTAAATTTGCCGCGTGCATGGCATTCCTAAACAAACAAAACCACTGTCAGAAGGGACCACAAACATTGGAAGAAATTCTCAGATTTGTTTCAATAGTCACTGGCCCAAAGTCTAGCATGTTTAGGGCATTCAAGCTAATGCATGTTAATGAAGCACAAAATTTCCATTAACAAAGTGAATGGGATCAATCTGCTTAACCCAGTTACTTTGTTGGAATAAGCAGTTTAATTAAATGATATGTAATGTTCACATTATAAATTTAGGCTGTAAATACAACAACATTATATTACTTTACAGATTGCCTTCATGCAGCTTTCTGCAATTTATAGAGGCAGGCTTGAAAATTCAAGTTGGGTTTGAAATTTGTGAAGTGCTTTTTTTGAAATATTATTACAAATAAAGCATTCAAATGGGGCATGAATTTGCATTTTGACTTCTGTTGGCAGGTTATGATTTGCATGGCTGCATGTGAGCTGTACTGTTACAGCATTACCTATACTCTTGCATGTTTTTTTCCTAGTGGCAACAACCACCCCACCCCCCACTACTACTACTACTACTACACGTTCCTCCTCTACAGTGTCAGTGACCAAGAAGCCAGGGACAGATGCAGCTAGTGGTGATAACACATCGCAAGCAGGTAATTATAAATTTGAATTTATGCAATAAGAAAAGCATTGGTTATTATCTGATATGTGAACTTCATAATCCATGTCGACAATGTTTTGAGTCTCAGTAAAACTTTTGTTATGTACATCTGAGCAGTTATTTTGACACCACTTGTATACATGATACCATGTTCTACAGAATACAGTTTTTGGAGAATTGGCCTCATTACTTGTACTGCAGACTTTTTTAAGTACTATTATTTGAAGCATATTTGCATGCTAGATAGATCCTGCTGCAACCCAAACAGACCATGATCTGTAGTTATATAATGCACTGGCACATAACACATAATGGTCTGTGTTTATTCAGCTGTTAGATTCCAAACAGTCGGCATACACACAGATCTACTGGTGCATAATGCGCAGTTGAATCTGACTTGTATGTGAGTATATATGGCACTTGTGTCCTCACCGTCAGTCGACTATTAATTTCTTCTTGCATCAGTATCAGCTATTCGAATGTACAGAAGATCTGCTAGTTATATGAGTTACGGTTAAACATTTTATGCAGAAATTTGTCCTTTCCATTGGACACTAATTTTCATTTCTTAAATTAATGAATACCAATGAAACTACACTTCTCCCTTGGCAACTCACACACATCGGGTTCCAAAAACAGACCGCACTATAAGCGAGGGCATGAATTACCGAGGGACCTCCAAAACATCCACTAGACATCGAGAGAACCGTGGGCTGGGGGGAGGGGGAACTGGGCTGTTTATAACTGAATCCTTGTTTTATAATCACATCGAGAATAATTGTCAATAAAGTGCTATTTCCGATGAAGTTATTAGTTATTCTGTATAAATTAAATTTATTTTCAAAATATCCAACATCTGAAAGATTGATAACATGATTCCAGCTGGTTTCAACAACCAACACTCTATGCAAAAACATTCATTTATTACATCCAGGCTTTATGTTTTGTTGATTAGTCTGGTTCCCAGAGTGGTGTGTTTAGTATTTTGCAAAACAAGGAGTCTATGAAACAGGGAACCAGACTAGTTGTTGATAACACTGCCAAACAAGATTCCTTTTTATAAAAAAAATGCAACATTTCTTGAGACGGTAGTTTGCGTCGAACCTCAATTTTTGAATTGTTCTGATAGATAAATATTGATGACATGATTTCATTGCAAGTAACACAGGGTTCCCACGCTACCGGGAAATCAGGAAAAAGTCAGGAGAAATTATAAAGTCCTTGAATTTAGCAAATATTGATGAAAGTCAGGAAAACCCCAGGAATTTTTCACTAGATGCGCGAAACAATTTCGTAATTGAGTCATAACTGAACTTATCGAGTTCTAACCAGAATATTAGGAGGTTGCAGTATGGATCATTTGGGTGCTTGCCATAAATATATTTGTTGAGACAATCCAAACGCTCAGTGGATTGGATTCATTTAGTACAGTAGTCCCCCTCTTGAACGGCCCCTCCGACCAGCGGCCACCTGCTCCTTACATCCAGAATCCGTTGGCACCACCAAGTTTGTGTTCAAAAGTACCCCTCATGAAAGGCCACCAGGCTAACACGACTAAGCGGCCAGCATATTAGTGCAGTAATATAAAATTTATTCCTCACAAGCGGCTGCTTTTTTTATTTTAATATGTATCTAGAACCAGTATTTTATTCATAGCGTGTGTTAAGTAATCTGATTTCTGTTTCCCGATGTCGGGTTTTCATTACTGAAAGAAGTGTTGACTAAAGTACATGTACCACTAAGGTTAATATTATATCATTAACGCCTCACAAGAAGCACATTTATTCCATAAAGCCAAGAAAGACTCAAATTTTAATCCATACAAAAGAGTAAGTACATGTAATCCAATTAGCACCTTATTGCTATGCTATCATAAGATGTCCGGTTTGGTCACTCTGATAATTGTAGGAACAGCTGAAAAGTGGCAGCATCGATGTACAATACATATGTCAGCAGGAAAATGGTTTGATAGCCTTTATGGCTTCTCTTAGTAAGATGTTGAGCTTGTTCACTTTAACAATTAGTGGCTATTACTTAACTGACAATATTTGTTGAGATTAGTAATCCTAACGGCTGCGAGGTCAAATCTGTGTGATGTTAATGGTACATATCGAAGCCGTTTTGGCTTCTCTCACTCAGTGTAAAGAAATGTATAAAAACAATTGGGTACCAGACT
The DNA here is from genome assembly GCA_028554795.2 of Sinohyriopsis cumingii. Lineage (NCBI taxonomy): Eukaryota > Metazoa > Mollusca > Bivalvia > Unionida > Unionidae > Sinohyriopsis > Sinohyriopsis cumingii. Next base: position 31,409,282 of record CM068831.1, on the reverse strand, counting down.
GCAACTAACAAATCACATGACAAGATCACTTCCTTAAAAAACACACGGCAATTTGTTTAGTTGCATAAAAAATTGTTTTACCAGTATTGTAGTTGGCAAAATGAATAACTTACTGCAAAAAATTCAACATGTCATCGAGGAAACGAATAATTCTCAGTTTAGAAGAGAAAGTGACAGTAATTCAACTGACCGAAAAGTGGGGGAGGGTCGAGGATCCTTGCAGAAAACTAATCAGAAAGACTTCAATAAACAATATCTTGAAAGATAAGGAAACAATGCTGCAGAAGTGGGAAGGTGAAATGGACAGAGGAAGGAAGATTGAACCAAGAGATGTTTGTATCCTGATTTGAATGACAAGGTTTTTGAATGGTTTTGCACTGCACATGCTTAGAAATTCCACTCACCGGTTGAATGATCCAACAAAAAGCAACAATTTTGTCAGTTGAAATGGGATATGACAACTTTACCGTAAGTAAGGGACGGCTGCACAGATATCAAGTCCGACACAATGTTAAGTGTTCTGTCCTTAGTGGAGAAGCAGCTGATGTTAATAATGAAGTTGTCCAAGATTGGAACAAAAGACTAAACGATATTTGCAGGGAATATGATAGCAAGGATGTTTTTAATTGTGACGATATTGGTTTGTTTTTTAGACTGTCACCAACAAAGTAACAGATGATGTGATCTGTAACATAATTATAAAGACAGTTTAAAACTATATCAATGGTTATTCATAACATTCTTTTGAAAATGATGAAACAGTTTGTTTTACATTTATTTCACAACATGCATATGATTTTTTAATGAAAATATTGAATGTTTTAGAATCCAATGTACTTGTGACTTTCTTCATATGTATTTACTATTCGCATTTATCAAAGCCCTCTAGAAAGGTCACCCTCGTTATGAGGCCACTTCCCTGCTGCAATAGGGGTGGCTTAAAGAGGGGGACTACTGTAGACTTTGTTTCACAGCTCAATATCCTTCCTTCTTTATTTTTATGGAAGGTATGAAAAAAGTCATGCATCACAAGAGGCCAACATGGTTGTGTTAAAGTATAGCTGGTTAGCAGATGGCTAGCAAACATAAACGTTGTTAAATCAATTTATACCTGGATGAAATTGATATGAAAATTATTTATTTTCTCAGAAATTGTGAGTATTAAAATTGTTATATCTTTAATCTGCTGAACGACAATAAAACTAATGCGTTTATGAAATTTGAGCTCTTTTGATTGCTAGTCACATGAGAACACACAATCTCACAACCCTCAGTTTCAAATATTGTAGAAAAAAACATTAAAGTCATTGAAATAAAAATACAAAAACAAAAGGGCTTAAAATGATCTATATTTATTCCGAGACCAACTTCCGGAGTTCTGTTGTATCACGTGGCTACCACGTTGACATGTGCTCACTCATGCAGGGAGCATGTGAAGCAGGGAACCAGACTACTTTGCTTGATGAATCAGACTGGCCAAGTTTCTTGTAGTTGTTTTCGAAATAAGAATGTTGAGTTCTTTCTGGTTCTTACACAAGGTATCAGACTTTCATTTAATATAATTGAAATTTTGTACAACAACATTGACAGGAGTTTGTTGTTGATATCACGTGACTATTGGGCTTCCGATGTCGTTGTTTGAGATTTGTGAAGTCATGTGACTATTAACGCAAATGGCGAGTACCTGGTCAGGTTTCATCTATACTGAGTTTCATCTTGTCAGCAGATTAAATACAGAATGATTATAATACTTGCCATTTTTTTACAAATAATTTTCCTATCAATTTCATGTATAAGTCGATAAAACATTGTTTAAATTTGCTAGACCTGCTGGTAAGCTATCTTATGGTGGCGGTAGAATCCACATTTTTATATGTAATGGTTCTGAACCCACACTCCATCCTAAATGTCTAACTGTGAAAATTTGGTTGGAATATTCGGAGGAAACCTGGATTAGAAAAATGTCAAATCTCTGAGCAGATCTTGGGTATGAAATTATTACGCAGTGACTTGTAGCTTGAAGCATTGGTTTCAGATCTTAAATGGACTGGAGGAGAAATGGGAAATTGTCATCCCTTTTGTTATATATTAGGAATTAATAAGATCCCATGTATTAATACAGGTTTGGTGACTGGTTTATTGAACTACATGAAGAGAAGTTGATTTTACAGACATTTCAGCCCTTGTTTATACAACAAAATATAATTGTGAAGGTCTTTTGTCCAAATTTAAATCAACCCTTTTGTAAATGTCTTTAAATGATGGAATTTTTAACCAAATCATTGTAAGGAGTTTAGGTTGGTTGAAAAATCTTGTTTGAGATTTTATTGGCACACACAAATTCTGGGTTAAACTTTTTTGTTACAAGATAAGATTCTAATACTTTGCATTTATTGGGGGTTTTCATACTGTGATAGGAAATGTTTACTTTGTATAACATGCACATATATTGCTCTAGAACTCTTTAGAATTAAAGGTTTGAAAGGAAACAAAATAATTTATGCTCATTATGTTGTTTCCACGGAGCAACATAATACAGGTCAGCAAAGTGAAGTAAGAATTTGTATTCTGTATTTTGAAATGGCTTTAAATGACAATTTATAGGAATATAGTCAGATTTTTTCGTGTGACTAATTTTGTGGTTTTGTACATGATTATCTTTTCTGACAGTCTGGAAAGAGAAACATCTTCAGATTTGGAAAATGCATGTTTTATAATCCAAAATGATCTTTAATTCCATTCAGTAATGGTCATATGTTAACCTTGAAAAAATGAATTTCATCCTGGAAAAAAACCTGGAAAAGACCTGGAAATGTATATTTAGAAAAGCATGGGAACCATGGTAACAGTGAAACTTTGTATCATCCTTGAGGATATCTCTGAGTGCGAATTCAGGAATTATTTTAAACTTGTTTTCCCTGCAATGGTCCATATCTGTGAAACAAAGCTCTTGTTTTGTTTTACGAAGAACTCATTTCAGTTGGTTGCCTTGCTGTCTTTAATCACAGTCATGATTGAGTAGGTTAATTTAAGATAGTTTAATTAGATTACATACACAATGAAATTTATAACAGTGTTCAATTAATCACCTGAAATGAGTTACCCAACATACGACCAGGGCTGCTGGTTCTTAAGCATGTAGGATTTGTATGCCTTAAGTTTTTTTAAATTCCACCTCCTTTATTTGATTCAAAAGGCATAATTAACATGATATTAGAAAAGGAGGCCTGCATTTTATTTAATGCAACAATACAACAAATGCTTCTGCTAGTCAGATATCAAAACACGGTCAGCACTTAAATATGTTCTCAGAGAAACGCTCGCCAACATAGCTGTTATGGTAGATTGACACATTTTACGTTTAATTACAGGAGAACACATTGCATTTATGATGATTACACTTAAAAGGAACTTAAAGATAGAACTTGAGAACAAATTTCAATTGATAAACAAATTTGTTTAATTGGTATTTATTAAAGTACTACCTCCACTAGGTGTGAGATTTGCATTGATCAAAATTTCCTTGAATATCGTTAATTACGGTGTACAAAGAATGTCGTTTGGAAAGAAAATGTAACAAATTGTGTGACTTCTTTTTAAAGTTGATATTTCATAATGTTGATTAAAATTTCCAGGTCCTATCTAGTGTTTCGACGAAAAAAACGAGCAATATATCAAAGTTTCCGTTACTAATTTTGATCTGGATTTTCTAAATGTTCAACAAATAGGGATCAGTTTTTTGGTATTTTCTGGTTTAAAAGATGGGATCCATACATGACCCTGCGTTATAAGTGGGTTCACGAGTTATCAGGGCGTGAGTTATTGAGGGAGTGGTGTACATGAATAATTGAAAGGATTCAACTTAATACAACATTTGCTATAATAGAAGGTATTTAACATTATACCATTTGCTAATAAAATGGATAAAAAATGACTGAAATTTTTAGCATGGCATCCACTGAGTGCGAAAGAAACATTTGTTTTTGTCCTGCTTATTACTCAATGGGAAGTAACTCCTGTGAAAAATTGCTTTCGCTTTGTAATTAGGAAAGTCATTATTCATCTGTCATCCAGTGTCTTTATAGTTTATCTTTTACAATATGGTTGACATGAGAATTCATCAAACCAGTTAGACTGTCTGGTCTACTGGCACATTATCCAACGGCAAATCTTAGTTTATGCTGATTACCAATGGAATACGTTTATAAATGAGTTTTAATTAATTTTTTGTTGTTGCTTACCTCCAGATTCCACAACTGGGATGATCATTGGAATTGTAATTGGTGGTGTGGTGGTTATCGTTGCAATTATTATTGCGATTGTCTGTATAAAGAAGAGAAAGAAGCAAGAAATTGAAGGTAAGTGGTTTAAATCCGATAGTTTAACGTCTTTGTTAAAATGCAATTTAATACAAGATATTTTACATTGTGGTCTGGTAAAAATACATAATACACTAGCTCTGTATGAGCTGTTTCACATGCATGGCAAAACAAGAGTATTTCATAATGCAGCAGATAAGGACACACATTGTATATACTAAAAGTGCTAAAAGGACTTTGAAAAGCATTCATGTCAGTAATTTATAGGACAGACGTATTTTGTGAATGGCATAGGGATAACATTCATGATAATTGGAACAAAATATTATGTTTATTACACTATTCATTTTTTAGATTTTGTTTGCAAGGTTACAAGTGGAATAATTGTTGCAATGAGTGACAGATCCAAGTACCTATATAAATTTATGTAAAGTTTAATAGTTTTCATAAGATACATCAAAATACAATCGTGCTTTTGTTATAATTTTAATGAATGTCCATTTTTTGCTGGTTTTGCTGGTTGTCTTTTGTCTGTCCATCCATTAGCTCAAGTTTGTTATTGTTACTACTAAACTTAATGGGAAGGTTGTGATGAAACTTCAGAAATACATCAATCCCAGGACTATTGTTCCTGAATGAATGTGGTGCTGTTTGGATATCCAATACTGCCATCTCGATGACCATCTTGAAAATCTTGTTATCTCTCCTCCAGGAATGATAGTCATATCAATATTGTGTATTCACTAGAAGACTTCTTGTGGAGTCTAGTTGGTTAATGGGTCCTCAATGAAAATAGAGCCATTATAACCACAAATTGGGCCACTATTGACCACCATGATGATCTTGTCACTGTTACTTCTTTTGGGGGGCCCCGCGTGGCCTAATGTGCTCTCTGTTATGGATCACTGCCATCTAACCTCTGTCTGCATGAGTTCGAGTCTTGGATTTGGCCAAAGTGGGTATGTGAGAAAGCTTGCCAGTAGCTTCTCATAGGTTGGTGGTTCTTTCTGGGCTTTTCCTGGTTTCTTCCTCCACTGGCCGCCATGTATAGCCTATTGTGTGCTGAAAAATGTTGTTAAACCCTACAACAACAACAACAACGACAACTTCTTTGGATTGACCTTATCAGCATTGAATTTTCACCAAAATTCTTATTTTGACGTCTTGTTGGTCCTGAATGAAAATAGTGCCAATTTAACAAAAAGCCACCTTGGCAATAATTTTGAGAATCTTGTTTTCACTACTAGTCTTAAATAGGAAGTCATATCAACATGGGATTTTCACTAGAATATTTCTTATGGTGTCTAGTTGGACCTAAATGTAAATGATGCATATCTGCCATCCAGCGTTGTTCGCCATGATGGCCATCATTAAAATCTTGATATTGCTACTTTTCCTTACTTGTTCTTTTGTTATCAGCATGGTCTTTTTCACCAGAAGATTTTTGTCGTATCTTGTTGGCCCTAAACGAAACTGCTGCCGTTATTACATAAAGTTCGGCCACCATGGTAACCATGTTAATAATCAGAAATGGCTTTAACACCCTGCAGTTAAAAAACAGAAAGGTCTTGTCTGAATTTCTGGAAATTCTTTTTAGCCAGCAGAGAATCAGTCTAATAATGACTGTGTACCTGGTACTGTTACGCCAAGTTAAGTTTTCTAACATATTAGGAGCAGTGTTAAAATTTTTTCTTCATTCTCAGTAGCTGTCAGAAAGCCAAATATATACAAAGAAATTTCAGAAGAACCTACTCTAAAACTTGACTGTGATAGTTACTAACAAAGAGAACACAGTTTTTCTTGTTAAGCCATGCAATTAAAATGACCATATAGTGTGATAATTGAATAGATACATTTTACAATATACATGTCAAAAGAGAAGTTCTTTCTAATATGAATCACTGCAAATCATATAGAGCCTGTCACTGCTGGGTGAATGTTGTTTATATTGACCAGGAAGTGGAGATTGGCATTGGAAAGTCTGATTAATATAACAACATGACATACATGTACTTATAGTGTTGCTAAATAATTATGGTATGAGCATTCAGAATATGCAGGTATCTAATAATAATCAACTCATTCCCCAGTATGTTAAAGAAAAAAAATAACACAGCCAAATAAATGAAAAATGTCTTGTCAAATTTAGTTTTATACTGGAAGTTTAAGACTTTGTCCCAAAATTTCTGAATAATGTTGGAACACTTGAGAATTGTATCAGTCCCATTGGACATATACCTTTGTAGAGATTTTAGTCTGTCATGCAAACTGCTCGCTTCTGACTAATGACTAATGTTAGTTTCACAGCCAGAAAATGTCTACATAAAACCACTTTAAGAATCCTGGATCTGCATCTTTCATTAGGGCGATACAACTTTGGGTGGAAATTTTAAGGATCACTTGGTCTTTACCAAGTGACATTACCGCAACGCCATTATGCTGGTTTTATCTGTTTAAGCTGTTGTTGAGACAAACTTACTATTATCTAAGTTATGAGTTAAGTTTTCTGCCATATATTACTTTCTTTTGAACTTATCATTTTCAGAGCCTGCAGAAAAACCAAGAAAGTGAGTCTTTTTATATGCATTATCCCAAGTTGAAAATTAATGAAAAATACTTTAAAATTGTAATACAATTTGTGGTTATGTTGAAGAGTAGGTTATTTTAAACTTTTATATCTGACTCTTGAATGCATTAAATACAAGTTAAAATATGCTATATATTGTAAGCTCATATTGAATGCATTAAATACAAGTTAAAATATGCTATCTGTTGTAAGGTCATAAAATTGTAATGGGTAGAAACCTCTTTGAAATAAAGGTAAACATATACCACTCTAAAATAAAGTGGAAAGATGTCAATATTTAAATATTCCTCCAAAAGTATATTTAGTAATTTATGTATAAAAAAGGGTAAAATCCTTAAATATTGTATGGTCAAGTACACTAATTTTAAGTCATCATAAAGAATAAAGTTTTTTTTTGTTGTTTTGTTTAAATTCAGTAGCTTAATTCTGGTCTATTGTTAAAAATCAAATGACAACACATTCCCCCCTTTTTTTAATTATCTCTGCACATATTCAGTGTATGGAATCACTTTCAAAACTAAAAACTGCCTAGTATTTGGAAAATATTTGGAAAGTGGAGGGGCAGAAACAAAATTATGTGGGCAGGTATTGTTAGTGTGGTGCATATTAAAGTGAGAAAATACATTTAATTTTCAGCAACCGAGATCTTGTTTTCACTGGAAACCGACCAGACCTTGTTACAAATGATGAGAAATGGAGGAACAATCAAAACAATCATATGCAAAATACCAGCCTGAATAATGTAAGTTTAAAGAATTGTAGAATTTTACATACTTGAATTCTATAGAATTGTAGAATTTTACATACTTGAATTCTATAGAATTGTAGAATTTTACATACTTGAATTCTATTTTTCTTACTTTTGATCCTTTTGAATATACATCAGGTAACAGGTATTCTAGTCTATTCCAGTTTTCAACTTTGGGTTTGAGTGTCGATCTTGGCCAAAATGGGTATGTGAGAAAAAATGGGTATGTGAGAAAGCTTGCCACTAGCTTCCCATTGCTCACTGGCTCTTTCTAGTGTTGTCCCAGGTTCCTCTTCCACTAAATATACTGGGTGCCTGGTAATGTATAGCCTATCATATGCTGAAAAATGGTATTAAACCTGTCTCAAGAACAAAATCCTACAGATTGGATGGTCATTTCAACATTTCACTAAAATAACTTATAATGTTTAGTTGGTCCTAGATGAAAATGGTATGTACTGTGGTACTTGTTCATTGTACCGATACTTTGGTTGTTTCCACCAGAAAGGAATATAAAGAAACTCCTGAGTAATCTTATTTCATTATTATGAAGAAAAATATAATTCATAAAATAATTGTTTTTCAAAACAGTTGAATGTCACAAATCAAATTTGAATATTACAAATATAATTAAATTTATGATTTAATCACATGTTTGGCATGTGTTGGGTATGCCATTGTGGTGGCAAAATGGAATGTTGTGAAAGTTATTTGGGCCAAATCCAACTTTTGGAAAAATAAGTATTTTTTATTAAATTTATTTTTTGGTTAATTATCTACACATGTTATTGTGGTGAACACATGTATTCTATTGTAAGAATGTAAATCATCCTATGATCGTCAAGAGAGCAATTGTTTTTGTTTGAATTTTAAATATTTTATCAAATCCACCAAATATTTTCTCATTTGTTGACTAAGTGTGATTTATTATTTGCTGACCTTCTCTGATAAATATCTTGCCTGAGCATTAGCATCCAACTCAATTTATTTATTTGTCATATCAATAGTAAATCATGTAAATTGTATGTTTCATTGCCAACACTTACATTTTTATCAGTCAGCACTCTAATGACAGCACAATGTCTCTCATTGCATGTCAGCTATAGTATAAGCTTAATGAAATTGTTAGATTGTTACAACACTTAACATACACATGGCAGATTCATCCACTATAAGGTACTGCCCATTTAATTTGTTGGTCAGGGGGCTGAAATTTTGTTGTGAGCTATTTTATCACAAGAGTAACATTAACATTTTTTCCCAAATAATGAATATAACATATTTGGCTATAAATCAGAGCAAGATATTTATTTCCAGCTATTGACAGATGGAAACTTACAAAACAAGTGTGTCAGGGCATAGTCATGTAACATTAAATTGTTGGTCCCTAATATTATTGTGGTGTACTCTGGTTAGTATTATATGTTTAGAAATACTATGATATATATACTGTGGTAAAAAGAATCTTATAGTACCTGGTTTTAATGCACATGGTGTTTTCACCAGAAGCCTTCTTATGAAGTCTAATTGGTTTTAATCGATTTGGTTCTGATCCGCCATTCAGTAATGCCAACATGTTAAAAATAATGTTATCATTACTCCTGATGAATGGACGGTTATATTTACATGGGTTTTCACCAGAATATATTTCATAATGTCAGGTTAATCCTAAATGAAAAGGGTGCTGCTTGCACATAAAAATCGCCATCCTGAAAATTGTGCTATCACTCCTCCAGAATAGATGGTCATCTCATCATGGAGTTTTTACCGAAAGATGACTTAACGGCATCTAGTTGGTCCTATATGATAATGGTGTTACTTTGACGTGCAATATGGCCACCACGTCTTGGTATCACTGCTCCTGAATCATCATTATTATATGGATTGTGTGCTCAGCCATTTAACTGCGTCATCATCAGCAATATGCAGAGCCTGCAGTCTGCCAGGGAACTTTGTCAGTGGACAGTTGTTCACAATGTGTGACATGGCCTGAAGATCTCCTTGGCAACAGGAAGAGTTAGTGGTCTGGCCCCTTTGGACAAGGTTGACTGCACAATGCCCCAGTCCTGTCTGAGAGCAGTTCATTGTGGTCCACAGATGACGTGGGAGACTGAAGCCTGGAGGGCAGAGAGATGGCTCAGTTACGAGAGAGTGGTTTACAACATCTGTTGAAGGCCACTCAATGCTCCATGCTGGAATAACTGTCGTATCCTCCGGCAATGGACCTAACCAGATTGGGTGTCTCGAAGTCAAGCGGACTGCTGATGTGAGGTGATGTCCTTGTACAGTAGAAGTTTCTCACTGGCAAAGACCTTAGCCAACATTTTTATGGTTGCTTCCTGGCGACACAGATGTGGAGAAGGAATATTGCTGAGTACTGGCAGCCATTGTAAAGGAGTAGGATGTAGTGTTCAAGAGATTATGTGCATTATGCGCCAAAGTTGCTCATTTGCTGAGCTTGAGGTGGTACTGAATAAGGACCTGGAGGATATGATGGACTAAAAAAATATCGTTTACAGCCAAGCGCAACAAAGACAGTCTCCAATGTCTTCCTTCTTAACCATGCAAATGTGAATCATGAGCATTGCATCCTCCTCAGTGGGCAGCAAATAAAACATGACCCAATACCAATATACCTTGGTGTGACTCTGGACAGATCACTGACATTCTACAACTGCCTAAAGAAATCTGCAGCAAAACTTAGCATTTGAAACATCCTATTCCTCAAACTGGCTGGCTCAACCTGGGGCCCTAGTGCTCAGACACTCAAGACATCAGCACTGGCCCTCTGTTATTTGACAGCTGAGTATTGTGCTCCTGTCTGGGCTTGATCATCCCAAACTAATTGATGTCCAGCTCCTGCATCAGTGGTCATATTGGAAAATCATTTTAGTTGTAAATGAAAGTGGTGCTATTCTGACTTTCATTGTGGTGACCACAATGAAATATTGTTGTGGATTCTTCTCCTCAATGGCTGTTCAAATTAATATTAAGCTTTCTAACAATGTCTAGTTGGTCCTAAATGGTACCAAGTTGTTGTCCAATATAGCCACCAAGGTATCCATATTAAAAGTCTTGATATTGTTACTTTTGCAAAACAAAAGATCATATCAGCATGATGTTTCCACCAGAAGACTTGGTCTTAATTGATGCCATGATCATCCTCTATGAAAATGTTGCCAATCTGACACCCACAGCAACTAATTTGAAAAACACTGCTGTTGCTGAAAAATATCAGTGAAGGAAGAAATGGTCTTGAATTCATGGAAATTATATTGTTTCAGTAGACAATCAGGCTGTTAGAGGGAATCTTTTTAGACCATTATTACTAATGGGAAAATTTTAAACTCTGACAAAATTTAGTTTCATTTTATGACAGATATATCTTAATTGTTTATTCAAGTTGCCTTTTATATTAATAGTTTATTCAAGTTGCCTTTTATATTAATTGTTTATTCAAGTTGCCTTTTATATTAATAGTTTATTCAAGTTGCCTTTTACATTAATAGTTTATTCAAGTTGCCTTTTATATTAATTGTTTATTTAAGTTGCCTTTGATATTCTGCTTACAGTCTTACGACAGTTCAGACTCCAAAGTGAAAGCAGATGGTCAGCTGACATATGTAGATTTACAATTTGATGACAAGCCCAGAAGTCGGAAGCCTATTCAGTTGATAGACCCAGGCAGCGCACCATTTGCAGACATTGCAATGCCACGTGTGTAGGATGTGTCATCTACTTGAAGTAATTCATTCAGTGGTTGACAACTTGTTTTTGGATTTTTTTCAATGCATGAAACAAGATTGTGTGCAGGTTGTGTTCAAGGACTTACATAAGCAGATACTTATATGGAACAATCATTTTTATTAGGCATGCATGAGGACATGCATGTACTGCACACGGCATGAGTTAACTAGATAATATATGGGTTAATTAACATCATTTCATCAGAATTTAAATTTGATATGAGATTTACCATTATTCACAGCTGTTCTCAGTGTTGAAAAACAGACTTAGAGGAATTCCTTTATATGAAATAGTAGCGTATACAAATATTTTTTAGTCAGAATACAGATGCTTGTGCTTTGTTGATGTAAAATCTTTAGCAAATGGAAAGAAAATGTTGTGCATACTTTTCTCTGATAGATGACACATCACAACAAAATGGATTTCTCCCATCTGTATGAGGGAAGGACCTATTGACTGTGCTGAAGGCTATCTGAAGCAGGTTATACTGTACAGTTGCAGACAGATGTCTAATCAGTTGGAGTGCTTTATTTTCATAACATAAAGACAGTGTATAGATGAAAATACACTCTGCTTTCATGGAGTTTCATGACAGAAATCATTACATATAGTTGTAATTGATAGGCATGTATGCAGAATATTCAGACTAAACTGTAAATAGAAAGGATGTCAATGATTTTGTTCCAAAATGTTATTGTGATGAAGAATCTGCCATGCCAGTATGAACAGGTTCATAGTTTGCTCTTGATTATAGACTGTGGCTTAAGTCTAGACTTGAGGGTTGTTAGGAAACTTCAGACTGGTCAAGTTGTGTAATTTAAATAGGTATGATTGCACATACACTTGGTTATTCATTTATAGCATTTCATTTTCAGTGTTTTGGCACTACCAGGTTTGAATAACCAAGGATTACTACTATATAAAAATAGCTGTATTCTTTGATATCGGTCATTGAAGAAAAGGATATTATGGTAGTCCATCCAAGGTTTAAAAGTCTTTTACTGAACACCCAGTGATAAATTGATAACATGTATACTTTTGTAATTAACAGAAAAGTACTTGTAAATGTCTTTTTCACTTCATGCAGCTAATGTTACTTTTTTTTTAGTTACAATACCTTTGATTGTTTGTCAGCCTCATTTAAATCTTATTCAAATTTGAGATGATTTCCTTTTAAAATAAGGAGTATCTTGCTGTTTTTTCTGATTTGGACTCTTGAATTTAAATTGAGTCATATCTTATTTTAGTGTCTTATTTTTTTTAACCTAACTATATGTGGCAACCTTTTCATGCCTAAAATTATTTATTGGGCTGCTGTTGGGTCTAAAATATTTTTGTAGTGTTACAGATTGTCACGATTAGACTTTAAAATTATTAAAATGTTACTAACAAGTTTTCTGCAGTTGTAAACGAGCAAAAAGTTATATCTTAGTTTAACGTCTAAAAAAGATGTAAAGAGACATTATTCTAGTTTTCATTTCGACAGAATAAAACTGAGTTCTTGGTTTTTTTTCATACACATTTTGTTCTTCATTTTTTAAGTGTACTCTGGAGGTTGTTAATTTTTGTTTCTTTTGGGAATTTTTATTTATAGTTATTATAATTCAGAATCATTAAAACTGTATAAAAAAAACAACCTAGTAATTTAAATCATCTGGATGTAAGGCTGAAAGAAATTTGTATTGATAGTATCATTGCTAAAATTACTCTTAAATTGTGTCATTGTGCCTTGTTCATGTAAATAAATAACTTTTTCTGATGATGTAAATCACTATTGCAGCTAACCCTACTCTCTAATAAAATTTTATTCTTTAATATTTTAACTTTCTTTTCACAGAGTACCAGACTAGTTTAACCAGCTTTAGAATTCTTATTTGACTATCAAGTTACAGTACACACATTTTTATTGCTAATGACAGGGAAATGAAGCAGTTCACTACTACTTAGCCGTGTTTCTGTGAATGAGTAGAATAAGGTCTTAAATTCATAGCATGAAAATGGAATTTCAAAACAATAGGATTACTGTTTTTAACATAGGTACCATAAAGATATTAAGTTCAGTCTAGACTGACTTGTCCAACATGAACCAAATTGGGATAAATGGAAACACATGTATCATTTTAAAAATGAATTTTAATAGTTGAATTATTATTGTGCACATGCATGTACTGTGCTTCATTAAATAAAGATGTACTTTATAGCATATTTATGTTTACAATAAAATACATTAAATTAATGAAGGAAAGGAAGCAAATCAAAAGTAATTTTTATTTTATTTCATCAAATGTATACGTGTATAACATCAAGTAACATATCTTTTTATTAGATATATATATTATATCCAAGTTATGTTTGTCAGAAATTAGTTAAATTAGCAAACTAAAGTGAATTTAGGGCATAAGATACCACATTTCAGTAGCCAAATTTGTTGTGGTTTTTTTCTTAATTGTCATCAGATCATCTGTTAAATTTGATTGCCTTTCTCCGTTTTTGGCAGTCACTAGCACAGACATAGCATTTAAATCACCAGCTGATTTTATTTCAATATCATATTGTTCTTTGTGTAAGGTACATTTATAGACAATGAAGAGATAGATCTGTTAAGTATTTTATTTTCATTTTCATACTGCTGGAGAAGGAGCTATGGTAAATTGGTGGTTAGTATGCTAGACTTGTAATCAAAAGGGTTATAATTTGAATTCTGTGAACAGATCAGTCCAGTTTGGCTTGGTGTGTTGTTGGGCAAAGTAGTTTTACTCCAGTTGCCTCGGCATAACTTTAATGTGTTGCTCTTTCGAAAAATGCTGAGTCAAACATCCAGTGAAGCTTAGTCACTATTGATAGTAGAGAATTGAAGTCAGATTTTACCTCCCATTGAAATATGTACCTGCCATTTTTCCAGTTGATCTTTCTTAGGATTATTATTGGTGGGAATAGTAATTGATTATATATTATAAAATGGTGTCAGAAATTTTATCTTTCTCTCATTCCTGTACATACGTGATAAATGTCATGGGGGACAGACTTGTCCCATGAGTGTGCTCAGTAACTACGTAGATGTTGTAATTATGTTTATGACATTATGAATTTATGCAATACTTCTTGCAGGTTTTATTCCTGCCTACCTTGGTGGGTGCATGTTATCGCACTTTGGTATCAATGTGCATGTTTGTTTGGATTTCAGTATGTTTGTCAAAACCCTAGATTAACCTCATTATTTAAGATTTTCACTTTAGAAACTGAAGGTGTGGGTTCGACATGCAGGCCATATTTTTTTTTGCTAAATCATTGAAAGGAAAACCTCAAAAATGTAACCCTTGTTTACAACAAATTGTTTCTTGTAAACTAAACATGATATACTCTTTCTAATGTTGTTGAAACTTTGTAAAGCTTTGTAAATCATTAACCCAGGAGATTTTTCTCATTTTTGCCAGAAATGGGTGCAGGAAACATTTTGGGGTTACTTTCTGAATACACCCAAATACATTTGCTTCCTAGAAATTTTCGTTGAAATGGATGCCTATGTGTATGAAAGATATTTTCGATCAATATTTCGCTCGTGCATGTGCTGTAGGGTAGAAATTTGACTTCTTGTGCATAACAGACCGATGATTTTCATTTCTGTTGCCACATTTTATTGTGAACCTCTAACTCGCTCTACCTTTTGATAATGTTCACCTGTCAGTTTCCTGTTTAGACCTCACTTTTAAATATCGGGGGAGAAAGGTCTAAAATCTGGACACAAACTCCATTTCTGAAGACCAGTAATTTTTGGCCTAAAAAAATTGGGTCTAAAAGTTAATTTTTTCTGGTTGTATTCTTTTATTCAAGTTGAAAGTCAGCATTATATAGTATCATTGTAGTACTACATCTGTCTACCTTTGTGTAATACAGCCTACTATGGTGTGTTTTAAATGATGTTGACAGTACAGAGCTCGGAATTAGAGTAAAACCTCATGATGCATAGAAGTAGCACGAGGAGTTAATGAGTTAATATTGATGATGATCTTTTTATTTCCATTACTCTCTTTCTGGTAAGAAATGGAAGAAATAAAATCAATCCATCATATGTGTTGGTATGGACTAAATCCTACACCAAGGCAGTGCACTCAGGAAATCCCACATCAAGGTATATGCATTAAGGAAATTCGGCATAAGACATATTATGATTTCTATTAATCTCACAGTTATTGGTTATACACCAACAAAAATAGTTAATTTTTAAGATACACAGAATACTTGTACTTGAAATAATCTAAATTTTGCTGGAATGAATTTTCCCATACACATGGAGGAGGATCAAAAAATATGGTGGACATTGATCTCAAGAGAAGTAATGATGAAAGTCCATGGCACAATGAGAAGTCTATATATAGACTAATTGCAGTGAAAATTTGAACATGAATGCCAATTGGCTTCCTGTAGAGTCTCAAGGATGGCTCTGTTATCATGGTTTACCAATTTTATTAAGAAAGGAAAGACAAATATGATTCCGCTTTAGTTCCAGGCATCCTATGAAAAGAATTTAACTGATAATCTGCCCAGATAACTAGAGCTTGAATTGATTTAAAACAGCATGTGTTAAACTATACGGGCATTATGAAAACTGAAAATAATGACTGAATTTTATATTTTGACTTCAATTTAGATTTTGCAGATGGAACAGCTTGTTGAACTAGGATTTAATCCAAGTGCAAGTTCATTATTGGAAGATTAACAAAATTGATAAACACTTTATTTTATTTTCATTGGTTTTTTTCTTAAAAATGTATTATGTCATTCCATTTCATCAGTGGTATGATTTAATTTTAGTCCCAAATTATTATTTTATAATCTAGTTTTTATAAAAACCAGCAGATGGATCTTTTTAGGGCTGAAATTAAATTGTTTAATAGATTTTAATAGAAAAAATTCAAAATTTGAACACTATTTTCTTGTAATTTTATCCTTTTTTCATATCAGTAATTTTATCCTTTTTTCATATCAGTATGATATTCATGCACATCACATATCAATCATGCATTATATAGAGTTGATTCAAGAGAATATATTGGGTGATGATGTTTTAATTGTTCACTATTTTTATATGACTTTTTGCATAGAAAACCATAGCTTAATACCATTTCAAATATGTAAGGTCCAGACTGACGTAATATGTATATGTAAGGGAGATGATGCTTAATAAAATTAACATTCCTTGATTGTGCAATTTGGAGACACTTAAAAATGAACAAAGGTCAAGATGGTAGGTTTTAATTGTAACCCTGGGCTGCAAGAGGTATTTAAAAAATGGTCTTCAGATGCTAATAGTTATGTTTGTACCAACATTACACACATATCCATAATTAAATATTAAACTGATATTACCTCACTTTGAAATCAGTTCTGTACCAAAAATGCTAACATGTATTGATCCAATTCATTATTAAATACACCTAAGTACAGGTGTATAGAATTCATTTTGAAAATGTTTTTTAACTATCATACTTGATACAACAGGAAATAATATTTTTGATAATGATCTGGTAATATATACTAGTCTGAAGTATATGGCAGAAGATGAACTGGAAAATCATTTCTTATGGATTGACAATAAGCTTGGAAATATTTGCTTAAAATCTTATGAACTGCTTTATATTGTATGTGGAAATTATAATGCCTGGTTCATATTGATGTAATGTATATACTTGAGTAAAAGTTGGGTCCAGCTGTAAATAATGTAGACCGTGATATTCCATAGTAAAATGCACCAGCAGATCAGGGTCTGTGTTTTTTGTTTTAGTAATTAGTCTTAATAATCTTCATAAACCTTGATCTGTGAGCATGTTATGTGACATCAGATATGGGTCTGTGTTGTTTGCAATTGGATCTGGCACATTACACAAGTGTGTATTTGGTAAGATGTCCAGAAAAAAGTTGTAAATGTTTCTATCAGTTACAGTTCCAACATGAATAATAAGGTGTCCAATGCTTTTCCATGATTATTGATTGTAAATCATCTTAATCTAACCCAGACTGCTGCAAAATTTGTTTCGTTACTTTTACATAACATTAATTTTGCTCTCATATTATCAAGGCTTTACAAGGGTTAGATCCAGTCATTACTTTTAAATGAAACTTGCATTATCTTTCTTAATGAAATATGTATTCACTCAGTTCTTTGTATATATACATGTAAAATGTTTCCTATTGTTGTAAATATGCCACCATTCAGCCAAGACACAAACTAATTATGAGCTAACTCAAAATCTATTTTCTTTGTATCATGTACAGTAAGGATCATATTTTAGACACTTAAATTGTGCAGACTGTGTTGCAGATGTATCTTCCAGATGAAATTTCTTCTGTACATATCGTTCCCATTGAAAAAGTTCCTCTTTAAATAGAATTTACTTTGTTATAATCATATCATTTCAATAAAAAGCTAAAATGCTATCATGCTTTGTGCATTTTTTCCACTTCTTTTTTAAAGCTGATATAAAACTAAAGTTGGTACGATGCATAAAATCAATGTGTAATGCAGCCAAAATTCAGGTAGGTAGTCAATTGTTATAGTTTAACCCTTTACCTCATAGAGCATAGTGACAAAGTGTAGCGTGCTATAAATAGAACACATGTTACCTTGGCAACAGCATACGCATAGGCCTGCTTGTGAACTATTAATCAGTGTAGTGTATGTTACATTTAACAGCAGTTTCAACTGTTTTACATTTTTGGTACACATCTATTATATGTGGAAAAATTTTAGAGTAAAGTCCGATTGTTATAGCTGTGTAATTATTTTCATGGAAGAATTTTGTATGTGCTTTAAAATCTTGAGAGAACTTGTTCACCATCATGTCATGAGGCCGCGTGACCAACCATAGCTGCCATTTCCCATACCCGAAATTTACAAGTTTTTTGTCAATGTCTACATCACTAAGTCATCTGAATTCGATAATTTATAAAAACTACTTGCTGCCTACATCAATATCAGAGCCTTTACCTAAGTTGTTGAATCTTTCATGGTTGTGATTCTAATTGTGAAAACTTCGTACGTACTGAATGAAATCTGCAACCGCCATTTTGGAGAGTGGAGATTACGAGAAAGTTACTTTAAATTATAGCAGATATCGACCTTTGCATAAATAGAAACCACGTGATATGACATAATTGTCATTCGCAGAAATGAATGTGGTATCTAATGGGGGGGGGGGGTTACCCGAAGGTGGCGCTACAAAAACCAGCTAAAAATGGCTGATGTTTACAGCAGGCGTCAAAAGGCGCTTCCATGCGAATGGAGTAGAAGCGTCAAAAGGCGCTTCCATGCAAACAGTAGAGGCGTCCAAGGACGCTTGCACGAGGGTTAAACAGGATATTGGGTCAACTCTGTAGATATCAGAACCCAGGTGGAAGGATGTCATTTACCTGCCCATTCTCGGATATTTTGACAATAGTTAGGATTGTTTGCACGATTTTGATGGATTAAAATTTCATCATGTGGACTGATTGGATTGATCCATTGCTAATTCAGTTAAGCATTAGCCAAATATAGTTTTAAAAAAATACTATTATTGGTAATGTCTTCATTTAACTTGCTGAAATTTTTTAGTTCTGTTTTATTTTAACGCATTTGAAAGGATGATTGAAAAAAATATGACAAAATGTAAAATCAGAAGAATGGAATTTGTGTGTTATCCATGTATCCACATACTTGGTAAAATGAATATATATATATATATATATATATATATATATATATATATATATATATATATATAAAGAGAGAGAGAGAGAAAATATGTTGATGAAAAATGTGGTATAATAAAAATTTATTGTTTACGATTTATATATAAAATTTTACGAAATTTTAAGCTTCAAATTAGTGTAACAACTGATGCTATTGGAATTTGTACAAAATTGCTGTGTTACTTTCATTACTTCACACTAACAAATATATCAATTTATAATGATGAATACTCGGGAAAATTGTATATAAAATTACAGAAATTTTAAAATGTCAGAAATTTAGAAAGCAGTTTGTAGTTTTCATTTTATGAAGCACAAAAATATCAATTTATAATAATGAATACTGTATAAATTTATGTAATCTAATGAAATTTTTAGAATCTGAGAAATTTGAAAGTAGTTTGTGGCCTTTACTTCACAATGCACAAATATATCAAATATAATAAATAAGTTTTCAAATGTCTAAGAACTGAGAATATCAATTTGCAATAAGAAAGGTATAAAAATCAATGCAATCCAACAAAACAGCAAGCACACGAGAAGAGTGAACACATTAAAGATTAATAAGTAAATTGTCAATCACACTTATGTCTTTAATTAAGTACATCTATTATGTACATCTTTTAACTTGTAAAGCTGTAGATTCATGAAAATATCCAACATTAGGATCATGAAGGCACAGATGAATCTACATTTATATACTGTTTGATAATGAATAGATAAATGTGAATAAAACATTTTTGTTACAAATTTATAACAAGTACTATTCATTATTCAGCTGAGCAATCAAAACACATTTTTATTGCTAATTTATCTTTCATTTATCTAACTAACTGCTTAGTAAACAATCGTCAGATTAGTGTCACATTCTTGAGGCCAGTTTTAATTGTGTCTGTTCGAAGTGATTCTTAGCCTTGTGTCTAGATCAGGGGTGAACAACCCCTGGCCCATGGGCCGAATGCAGCCTGAGAACATGTTCTGTCTGGCCCTCAGGGCAAATTAAAATGACACAGAAATCTGGCCCGTGAACAGTAATTATATTAAAGAAATTAGTGTTTGTGACCCTTGAGTGGTGCTAGAAAATGCAATCTGGCCATTGGCTGTAAACGGTTGTGTACCCCGGACCTTGATAATACACTTTGCATTTATTGGTTTAAGAGATGTCCTTATCTTTATAGAATGTTCTCTATGGTCCTACTGTTCATTTATCTGAGCATTCATCTGGGAGAAATATTATAATTGAATTTTTTCTTGAGAAATTTTAACATCAGTCTAGGGACGTTTTTTCCATTTGCTGACAAAACAGCCTTTCCATGTGATGTGCTTTGACAATGTCGGTATTACTACCTTTTGTATACATTGGCAAGTTACAGCAGGCGCATTAAGCTTCTTTGTGTTTATGTAATCTTCATTTCAGATCTCCACATTTATACTCAGTGTTAAGAATGAATAACAGCACAAATTAATCCAATTACTGCAGTGTGGATTAAGCCTGTGTGCTAAAAATATGCATAAAACATCATGATAGTATAATTTGTTTTGTGAGAAATTCAGTGTCACTCAATATTTTGTGATTTGTTTTTATTTTAACAAGTCAATAAAATGAAGCACATATTAACATGCATTTGAAAAATGAAATCATGAAATTTAACTTTTTATAGATTTAAAGTACTTTACAAAATTATACAGGAATAAATGAGAATCAAGCAAGAATACTAAGTAAAATCAAATATATAAGCCAAAAGAAATAATTTTCTTTTCAATTTGGCAGTTATAGAAGATTCAGTTTGTTGCATGTAAAAGATACTGATTCTGTTTCACAAAACTACAAATACTGGTCAGAGGGTTTTGAAATCCTTTCAAATGAAATGTTCATGAAGATTTTGCCTTGTATTATTAACGTTTTGACCTCATGACATCTTATTATAAGTGTTAATTAAAAACAAATCTGATATTGAAATGGTAACTTAAATAACACTGTGTTGGTGTTATAAAAAGAAACTGAAGTACATGGAGACTTTGGCTTTGGTTGAATCCATCTGAAATTATAATAAACATACATGTGGAACAGATTCATGTTTCAGTTATGTTTTGCTTATTATCATTTGCATTAAATTAATAATTAAGTGATACAACCACTTGGATGTATTATGTGTCTGTTTGAAAACTTAATAATATGTTACCTGTCACTATTGTTAAGCGCTTGCTCTTCCATAACATAAAATCTTCATCACTACAAAATGCACCATCCTCCTGTTCTAGAAACTATTAGAAAATATGCATTGACCCAATCTGACCTGCATCATCAGCCAGTGCATTCATCATAATGACCCACATACCCTCCCAATTCCTTGTAGATTTGGATATCCCTTGTAGGAATATATTTTGTTGTTCATGGTTAGACATCAGGGACTTGCATAAAGAGGACGTATAGAAAAAGGAAATATGTCCTTATTCATGTTGTTCTGAATCAATTGGATCTTATATTGTTCATAATATATTTGAACTTGATTCCATCTTCATGAGGGAGAGACAGCATCTTCCAAGAGTAAACTACAGTTGCCTCACGTGAGAAGGACAGAAATATTTCTCATCAGATTTACTGCAATCCCTTACAGATAAGATGAAGGAGGCATAGCATCCTGGATAGAGAAGGCAGCATCAATTGTTACGGGATATACGCGTGCATCCTACAGCTGTATCTATCTATCTATCAATAAATAAGTTGATGCAGTCACACTTGACTATTAAGCAACAGGTGGTGCATGGTCAAAGATAAAGTAAAGTTGGAAGTGATAGGACAGTCAGAAGAGTAATGATAGGAAAGGCAGAAACAAGTAAAGGAGTGTCAGTGTACATTTTTGTCCCTTCATACCCAAACCATTCTGGCTACCATAGTGGCAATGAGGCATGGAATCTCAACCAGCATAGCCCCGATAATCACTAGGTCTTACTTGTAGCTGACTAGTTCATTAGAATGTGATTTTGGAAAGCTCCTGCTTGTGAGATACCAAGTAAGGAACTTCAGTAATTGTTGATGGAAATTTGTTCCAAGTCCCTATTGTACGTGGGAAGAAGCTGAACTTGAAACAATTTGTTGATGCTGACTTTAATTTGAACTTTTTCTTGTTGTTTGCTCTAGCTTGGCTATATGCCAGGGTCAGGTATTTGTCTGCTGGTATTTCCATTAGGTTGTTTGCAATCTTGTACATCATGGTCAGCTGGGCATTGGTTCGCCTGGATTCGAATGATTCCCACTGGAGATGGTTCAACATTGCAATGACACTGCAAGTGTTACGATATTTATTTGTGGCGAATCTAGCAGCTCTTCTCTGAACCATCTCTATCTTATTTATTAGATCTTTATTACGTGGGTTACACACAGCCAAGCAATACTCAAGACCTGGTTGAACCAGATTGAAATATGCCGCACTTTTAACTTCTTCATTGTTGATTTGGAGGTTGCAGCGCAGGAAACCAAGGTTATTGTTCCCTTTTTTAACTATCTTGTCTATGTGCCATTTCCAAGAGATGTCTCTAGACAATTCAAACCCGAGATATGTTGTTGCGTGCTCACTGGCAAACTTGTGCCCCTTAAGAGTATATTCGGACAAGATTGATTATTTCCCCCCTGTAAACTCTTAGGATGCTGCATGTTTACGGTTGGAACAACATACACTAAATTTATTCCCAGGGGGCCAATTGGTTCAGGTCTTCTTGAAGGATCAAACAGTCCTTGGAGACATTTATTTCCAGGTAGACTATATAGTCCTCTGCAACGAATCTCCTGTTTGACTCTCGCAGGTAGATCATTGATGTACACCAGAAAGAGGATAGGACCCAAAACGCTTTCTTGAGGTACCCCACTAACGACTGGTGCTGGGTCTGATGTTGCTCCATCTACTATAACTCTGCGATCTGACTAATAGGAAATATCTAATCCATGTCTGGGTGTTACCCCTGATGCCATCGTGATCCAATTTACTGAGGAGTCTTGCATGGGGGACACGATCGAAAGCCTTACTGAAGTCAAGGATAGCAAGGTCATACTGCTTCCCTCTGTCTAAGGATTTGGCGAGCTCATTCACTAGGGTAATCTGTGTTTCACAGCTTCAATTGGCACGGAAACCATGCTGGCAGTCTGTTAGAATGTTGTTGTGTTGTGTTGTTGTTGTGGGGTTTAACGCCATTTTTCAGCACACGATAGGCTATGCATGGCGGCCAGTATTAATGGTGAAGGAAGAACCCGGTAAAACCCCGGGAAGAACCACCGACCCACGAGAAGCTACTGGCATGCTTTCTCACATATCCACATTTGCCGAATCCTGGACTCGAACCCACGCAGACAGAGGTGAGATGGCAGTGATCCGTAACGGAGAGCGCTTTAGACCACTCGGCCAACTCGGGGCCCCTGTTAGAATGTTGTAGCGATCTAGATGTTTCATCATGTTGCTAACTATGATGTGTTCAAGCATTGTTTTAGCAGATACATGTAAGGGAGACAGGTGTATAACTGCTGGCCTTGAATCTTTCTCCATGTTTGAAGATAGATGTAACGTTTGCTGTTTTCCAGACATCAGGGACATCACCTGTTGAGAGGCAATTCCGTTAAATATAACTCAAATATAGTGCACACTAGATCTTTCAGTATCCTTGCTGAAATACTGTCTGGTCCTGTAGCTTTCTGTGGGTTAATTTTCCGCGACAAGCTGTACACACCTTTTTCAGTAACTTGGATGTCAGGTTTTGGTGGGTAACGATCTTCTTGGTAGATCACTCTTATCCTCTTATGTGAAGACTGACTGGTATTGACGATTCAGTATGTTAGCCTTGTCGGATGCCTCTGAATGTGGGATTTGCTGGTGAGTGAGCAGCGTTGATTAACTGAGAATACCTTAAATTTTAAATAGAAATTAGTTTGAGTAAGGATACTATCATATTCATTTAGGATATGTTCCCAAACATCAGAGAAATAATGTTGGTTTATAGGACCTGGCCTGATTTTGTGGATTTTCAGAAAAGAGTAAACAGGAAGTGACGCCCACCGTATAGGATTTAGGGCGGAGGGGAAGCACACTACAAAAGCCCAAACACAACACCCTGGTCGCGGTAGAAATGAACCTATTATTGAGGGTCAACATTTCCCATGTACACGAGGACAGGCGCGATAAGCAGTTGATGCAACCCAAAGATGGTAATGCATCATTCTAGCTCATTTAGATCTGCTGAAATTCTCTCCGATCTAAATTGCCATTGACTCTTGGTGGCCAGTCTTTAATCAGCAGGTACATATTACAAAGCGTCGGTCACAATACTAGGCATCGGACACTGGATAGTAGATAATTTGCACAAACCGAATTTAGGTATTTATTTGAGGTTAGGATCGAATTTTCCCATGCGTTCTCATTACCAAATTACCCAGCTACAGGGAAAGATCCTGCGTTTATACACGCTACTAGGAATGGAGATCCGACCGATGTCTCTCTCCTTCTTATTCCTTTTCATCGACTTTGTGATGTAGAGTTTCTCCTTTCAAGGGAGATATAATAATGTACCAGCATATATGTCTTCTATTTGACCTGCTGAAAGAACATACGTTATTCAGATTAGGTCATAAGTGAAGGAGAGGATAAATTCCCTTCCCCTAAGAGGTCTATGATAAGCTATAAAAATGCTCGTCCTTCAGACCAAGCACCAGATAGGAACAGTTCAATCTCTCTGTTAAATCTTTAGATCTTTAGAGTCGAAGGCCAGATTTCTAAGGACTATAGCACCGCACGCTCATTTCTTGTCAGTCGTGTTTTTTTTTAAAATACAGTTTACTCAGTGAAGAATCGCTATATCCAGCAGCCTTGCAATAAATATTGCAGGCTATAACAAAAACATCAAAATATGCGTTGCCTATGGCCTTTGTGTGTAATCGGAGTTCTTGCTCCTCCGTAGAGATGACGCACTGAATACATAGAAGTGTTTGCTAGAGCAAAAAGACTAATTAGGAATGCATCCCTGGAATCGAATTAATTGGCGGTATCATTCATACTACTGCTTCACATAGTTTTAAGGACCATCAACATGGATCCCTTTCATCGATTTTTGGCCCATCGAAACCGGCCAATGAACGACCGAGCCATGGGTTAGCCAAATCCAAACGAAGGATATATATCCACTAAAGAAAAGTTGATTGCCTTACTGCAAGTCAACGACGCAATCATGACGGGGAAAACTGGATAGGTATGGGCGATACGATGAAAAATATATTGTATTCAACACTTTTCAAACCTGGACGGGGGGGGGGGGGGGCGTGAGGGGAAGAGGAGAACACTTCATCTCACCTCACCTGAATCAATATGCCTGAGCCATGAAATGAGAAGTCGATCTTAATCTAATCATTCTGTCGCGCAGTTAGATATAAGAAGTTGGGAATAAATAAACAAGATATTCCAACAGATACTACTTGTCTCTGTAATATCGTTGCTCTTAAAGGAAGTATTATTGTGATACAACTGTTATACATGACGCTTTTATCTTTGTGTATGTGTCTTTCGTGGGCATGTCTTACAGTGTCTGTTTCCGGGTGCCCAGACTATTCACAAGCGATGTTGTTAGATGTGAGAGATTGGGCTAGAAGGGTAGTTAAATAAATATGTTGCGTTTGAGGTGTGGTTGATCATGCTGTGGGAATTTTAGTATTACCCATATAAAACAGCTGTGAAGAAACCTCAAAGATTTTTTTTTTTTTTTTTCGGGCGGGGGGGGGGGGGGGATCTAGAGATGCAAAGAACTGTAGGAACATTAGACTCCCATTACTACGAATTATTATTCAAAGGTAACAATCAGATTTCAAGTTTTGCCCATCATTCCCTGTGTCAGCCAATAAGTTACATGTGCATTAAAGCAATGGTTTAAGCAAAAACAGATACTTGTAAATATAAACTAGTATACTTTATCTAAACGTACCATTCACAAACAGTGATGTGTTAGAGGGCACTTTGTGATACAAAATTGTAGAATACTTTTACGCCTTCTTTGACAGACTGTTACATTAGATAAAATATGGTGCACATTGATCCATTGCTTGCATGCATTAACATACATACTATGACAGGATGTAAAGTAAGCTTATGTTGCTTAACAGATTTATTTTGTTTCTCGATGTATTTGGTATTTGCCAGTTACTGTATGATTAGAGGTTTTAGATAATATTTTACTATGCACCGTCGATGCCGTTTTGGATTTTATAATTGGTTGTTGTTGTTGTTGTTGTAGGGTTTAACGCCATTTTTCAGCACGCGATAGGCTATACATGGCGGCCAGTATTAATGGTGGAGGAAGAAACCGGAAAATCCCCGGAAAGAACCACCGACCCTCGAGAAGCTACTGGCAAGCTTTCTCACATATCCACATTGGCCGAATCCGAGACTCGAACCGACGCAGACAGAGGTGAGATGACAGTGATCCGTAACGGAGAGCGCTTTAGACCACTCGGCCACTCGGGGCCCCGATTTTATAATTGGCTCTTACCCTTTTGGATTGGACACCTGTGATGACTGGAGCAGCCTTTCTTTTCCAGGCAAAGGTGTATAAGAAAAGAGCAAGGTGCCTTGATGAAGTTCTCATCAAACACTCGAACTTTATGTTTGGCCCCATGAGTTTCTAATAGGATGGATTAACTCTTTCAGCCTAGAACTACGCATCCTGTTTATTTACTTAAAAATAAGGGTGTGGAAAACCATCCACCGCATGGAACCACTCATCTAAAGAATGGTGTCAGAAATGTAATATTTAGTAAACCTGAAAAAGCAGACCAGTTTCATAATACCTTTGGTTATAGATTTATCCATTTGCAGAGTGTATTAATGCATATAGCAACGTATAGAATGTCTTGAGTACTGTAAATCGTAACATTGTAGGTTAAATATTAGTAAAGATGACACACACGTTTTAATTACAATTGATTCAATATATCATTTTGGCATCCTTATATTTACTCTTAAGCATGAAAAGTTGTAGCAAATATTGTGTCCGATCGAACTTCGGAAAACTATAATATTTTGTAATTCATCTTTATTTTTCATGCTCTTTTAAGCAAAAGATGTTAGAATTATAGTTCAGCGCTTACTAGATCATCCTAGAAATAATTATTAAACCACACCAGATTGTTTCCAGTCGACCATAGGTTACTCAGGTCTTAGTAATGTATACGGAGAAAAGTATTTAAATTTCCCTATCCTTAAATTTAGCATACCGGTTACCACTCCGCGTGCATAGTGGTTAGAGCGTCCGCCTCTTATGAGTTCGATCTCCATCTTAGTCATACCAAAGATTTATATAATGGTACTAACACTTACCTTGCTTGGCGTTCATCATTAAGAGGTTAGTGTTAGGACTGGTCGACCCGGTGTCAGGATAATGTGACTGTCTGCGGCGTGATGCCCCAGTGCTAGACATCACTATAAACTGCAACACTGCAGACATAGTAGCGATATGACTGAATACTTGTCAAAGCTACGTTAAAAATCCAAATCACTCAATTTGTGTCCTGTTGACCAAGTCGGACTTGAACCACAGTAAGGCTGTATCATGAATGCCAAATACATGCCGGAGACGGTGAAGTAATATATCATGGTCTATTGTGGCAAATGCTGTAGAGAATTCAAGGAGGGAGAGGATTGTAATCTTTCCGCTATCCAAAGCAGAAAGAATGTCATTAACTACTTTTAGAAGAGTAGTTTCAGAACTGTGGCAAGGGCGATATGCAGATCGTACATTGCTAAAAAGACTGTTTGAATTCAGATGAGATACAAGCTGGGATAGAACAACCTTTTCTACGATTTTTTTTATATGAATGGGGGATGGGAGATTAGAAACTAGGCGGTAGTTCTTTAAATCGGTATGGTCTAGTGATGGTGTCTTCAGCAGAGGCTTTACAATGGCCGGTTTTGAAAACTGATGGGAATTCCCCTGATGAGAGAGAGGTATTAATAACATCAGTTAGTGAAGGCAATACTGGATGTAAGCACACAAGCAGCAGTGATGTTGGAATTGGATAAAGTTCACATGACTTTGTTGCACTCTTAACCATGACGTACGAAATCCATAGAGACAGGTTCAAATGTTACTAATGGCTGCCGTTCAAATTCTGTATCCCATCTGTATGGTGACGACGAGTCAATTGAAATTGTGGTGTCAAGCTTATCTCTAATGGTTTGTACTTTGTCACGGAAGAAATTTGCAAACATGTCCGGAAGGTCGACTGGAGAGAAGGTAGTTGGAAGTGGTGTAGATTGGTTCCTTGACATTAGCTTGTTAGTAATCTAGAAGAGCTCTTTGCAGCTGGAGCTTTCCATAATTTTAGTAGTGTAGTGGGCTGATTTCACTGCATGGACTATATCTGTCACATTCTCCTAAGTGGCTTCATATATTTGCTTATGAATAGTGAGCCTGGTGGAAAGCCAAAACCTCTCAGCTTTACGGCGATCTCTTTTAGCAGTGCGAAGCTGGTCCCTAACACTGCTATGCCATGGAGAACACTTTTGAATTGATACTCTGCACTTGGTAGCTGCGGCATCTTTGTCGAGCAATGAACGCAGGCAGTTGTAGAGTTTTTCTGCTGTAGTAAGTAAGCATGTTGTTAGGTTTGCTTGGATGTCATACATTAGTTTGGTTCTATTTATCATACGGAGGTTTATCTTAGTAGCAGATAAAGGTGGAGGGTTAGGAACCGATATGTCAAGATGGCATATGATGCAAAGGTGATCTGATGCAAGGTCATGGGATACCAGGGAGGACCGTAGAATGTTATCATCAGATCTATGAAAAATCCAGTCTTAAATGTGACCATGTTTATAGGTGGGTTGGTTAGCTGACTGTTTGAGGTTGAAAACATTCATGGAATCTATGAATTTTGATGTATTTGAGTTTCCGGGACAGTCAAAGTGAAAGAATTTCCATACTCCAGGAGATTCGGAAACTGCTCCAAAATGAGAGATTCAGTCAGCTTGTTTTTCTACTAAGAGGAGGGCGGTATAGGTAGGAAAAAAGTGGACAGACCTTTGCTCCAGTCTGAGTGTGGTTTGGGCTAGTTCATACGATGTGTGGTCGAAATTGAATGTTGTGGCGTTGTTAAGACATTTGATCATGTAGTTCTTTGTGATGATGGGAATTCCACCGCCGCGAGCGTTACGAGAGAACGATTTGATGGAGTAACCAGTGGTGTTATTTCCGCGCACTTGGGCTCATCGGCTGATGTTTTTAGCCATGTTTCTGTCAGGAGAAAAAAACGTCGATATTCTGGTCGTTGATAAATTTAACTAATTATGTGCACTATTCCGGTGGTCCTACTGATTGGCCATTGAATAATGCAATACGCAGAGGTATCTCTTGGATAGTTGACACAAAGGTTGACGAATTAATAAGGATTTGAATTAGGTTATCAAAATTAACGGTCGAATTTTTAAATTGTTGAGCCGGAAAGGGCATAAGGGAGGTAACTGGAATTCTTCTTCCTGTTCTAAGCCAGCCAGCTTTGAAACAAGGTTTCTTTTTTCGCTTCTGTTTACATTTAGGTAATTATGAATGTAGTAACAGTTCGTTTAGTCTGGAACACAATGTAGTGTGGAGAGCCAAGGACTGGTCATTTAAAGCAATTAATGAGGGTCCATCATAGCACAAACGGATTGACTGGCGAGTATCACGTAATGGCGGTTTGTTAAAAAACAAAGGAAGTTGTAGCAGTGGAGCAAGACATCTGAGAAAAAGTCTAATTGTTCTCGTTTCCACAACAAAGAGATGGAGAAACACATACAAACTGAACAGCCAATACAGAATGAACACAATAACGTAGACGAAGACAGGCAACAAGCACAAATATCATGAAAACGGCACCAAGAAACAACAACAACAAAACAGAACAGCTGCTGCAAGCCGGTTAAGCGATAGCTGCCATCTTGAATCACACATGATTATATATTCCACGGAAGAAAGCAGTCAATAACTTGAAAATGTGTAATGTTCACTTAAAATCAACCCTACTATATATGTTATAGAAATTGCTTGAATAAATTTGGAAATGATATGCCAAAAGTTACTGGGGCCACGAGTGGCCGAGTGGTCTAAAGCGCTCACCGTTCCGGATCACTGCCATCTCACCTCTGTCTGCGTGGGTTCGAGCCCAAGGCTTGTCTAGCGTGGGTACGTGGGAAAGCCTGCCAGTAACTTCTCATGGGTCGGTGGTTCTTCCCTGGGTTTTCCAGGGTTCTTCCTCCACCAGTTATACTGGCCGCCATGCTGAAAAAAGGCGTTACGCCCTAGAACAACAACAACAACAACAACAACAACCAAAAGGTACCGTAATCTTAAGAGCTGAACAGATGGATGTTATTAATGCGACCCATATAAATTATTGCAATCATGGTAATTCAATCATCGTACCGGTGATAACACCCAATCGTTTAATTAACTAATATAATATGAAACAAAACTAATTTGTCGTTTAAGTAAACTGAGCTGGAGGTTTCTTCGTCCATTTGTTTATTATATGCGAAATTCAATAATTTCTCATACTTGTTAGTTGCAGTCACCACAACATTTACATTATCTTTGAACTCGATAGATGGCAAACCTTCTAATCGCTTTACACACTCATAAAAATTCGAGATCTATTCACCATAAATACATTGCGTGGATGGTTGATAACATTATATGAGTAAATATTTATGTAACATATTCTCTATGTGCCATACACATAGGTTGAAAATAGGTGTATCATTGTATCTTCAGCATAAATGTAAGAAAGTATGTGGTCCAAAATGCATAATTCATGCCAAACTCATCCTTAAAATTAACAAGTTCATGAACTGAAGTGAAAATGACATATAGGATAGAATAACCACAATCACTGGTTGCAACTGCGTTGTGACCTAGCCGGGGACAACTTGACCGGCAATCCCTTGAGCAAGTCAAAAACATTACCGTGTCCAGTTTTTCAGCTTTGAAATTGCTGTTACGTGGCAAGGTTTAGTGGCATTGTATATTAATTTGAAACTATATTATTTGTTGTAAATTTAATAACGACGCAATGTTACACCGATAGCAACCGGAGAATATTCTTATGGCCATTAACATATACATTTTATTGACTTATGTATTGTCTTGAAATAATTGAATCATCATACAAGTACTAGGTTGGAGGACTAAATACTCAATTTGTCTGCCTGGATGTATGTCTGTTTGTCTGTTTTTCCCATCATGATCAGTCAAAAATTTAGTTTTTTTTCGAGCATGTTACAATGTACAACATGTTTTTATGTCTCAAGTTCGCCGCCATGTATAGCCTATCCTGTGCTGAAAAATGGCGTTAAACCCTACAACAACAACGTCTCCAGTTCAAGAGACTTTTATTTTTCTGATGGCTATTTTGACGTGTCATTCTAACTTATCTGAAAGGGAAAAACCCTAGAATTTCCAAAGAAAATGTGTGATGTGATGTGATTTGGATTTTAACGTAGCTTTTAACAAATTTTCAGTCACATCGCTACGATGTATGCAATGTGGCAGTTCATAGTGATGTCTAGCACTGAGGCATCATGCCGCATACATGTAGCATGATGTCCCATCCAGTCACATTATCTTGACACCAGGCAGACCAGTCCTAACAGTAAACTCGCAATGCTGAGCGCCAAGCGAGGCAGCTGTTAGTACAATTTATGTGAGTCTTTGGTATGACTCGGCCGGGGATCGAACCCACGACTTTCCGCATCCCAGGCGGACTCTCTAAGCACTAGGCCACCGGAGCGGTGTCCCAAAGAAAATGTGATACCGATGTGAATATCTCAACTTAATTAAAAGATCCAAGTTTGCATTCTCAAAAAAACAAACAGTTATGCATGAACTTAAAAAGCGGTGTAAAGTCTTTGTGGTTGGGAAGACAGCCATTAGGTTCAGATCGTGTCCTACATTAAAGCCTTAATACTGGTATGCATCACTATAGTGAAATTGTCATTTCTGTTTCAAGAAATACACGTTCACGCTTTCTGTATGTGTGTATTCGTGAATGTAGCTTTTATAGATCAGTCCAGTGTTTGCTTTGTTGTTCGGGACGTTTGACAGAAAATATGACGATGTGCCAAAGTAATTTCTTTATTGTGAGAAATGAAAATGGCGGTCATTGGCCGATATACCGATTCTTCATTTCGATAATCGATCATTTTCTGCTACTGAATATTGACGAAGAAATGTGCTGCGTTATATGTTCCACATTCTATGAAGGTTTAACAAGAATTAGGTCCTGTATTTTCCAGTCAACCCGATGATATCAATTGACCCGTCACCTGGTTTTACGATGTTTGTTGGGGGTTGATGACCATTTGTCTGCAGCAGAGAATGTTAGATTAAATGATGGTTGTAGTGATATGAGGCGAAGGAGGAAAACGAAGAGGAGTAACGATAATAGTGGTAGTTAGTGTTCTTGTTCTAAGAGTTGTACAAGTAGTATTGTTAGCACAGTCTAACAAATAAGAGTGGTGGAAGCAGCATCATCAGACATTAGTTCAAAAACCGCGAGAATGGACGCGAGAGTGAAAAACAAAAGCAGCAGATGCACAGCAAGTAATAAAGGTAGCATACATGTTCTACTAGCAATAATACAATTACAAGCATCAGCAGTCATTTGATTAGCATTTGCATCTTGGAATAGAACATCAAAATTAATGTCACAAGTTCCATGTTTGTGTGCATGCTCTTGACAGATCATTGACCATGTTCTACTAAGTTGCTATGTCTATAATGTAGTGTATGGAAACTGAGGTCAATACATTACTGTCTGGAAATATGTATCTCAGCTTGCATTGAGGTTTATACTACATCTCTTATTCAAAATAATTGAAAAAACGTGATTATATCATATTTGTTACAAGACAGTGCGATGTACCATCTTGGTACTAATCTACGTTATGTTGAGAATAAAACTCAGTTTGTATTAACAACTTAACATTTTACCAGACCAACACTTTAATTTTCTCCCCAGATTGCTTCACAATATAATCAAGTATTGTTGAAGGTTAACGTTACTGTAAATAAAATGTGATACGAGTAAGTTCGAGTTAAATATATGGAGACACTGCCACGCTATATACATAGTAGTGATATGACTAAAAACTTCTTAAAGGTAAGTTAAAATTCCAAATCACACACACATACATAAAAGTAAGTAGAAACGCATTCCTGTACTCCGCTATATATGTTTTGAACTCACTCGAAGAATCAATAAAAAAACTGAAAGTAACTCTTCTATCTTCAGAAGTAAAACTGAGACTAAGACAACATAGGTACGTGCCCATTTTTCATTGGTAATATGAAATCATCTATTCTGCATATAAGAGTTAGAAATAACTGTACATTATTTTTGTTCTAATAATTTATGAGATAATCCATTACGTGGTTTTCGTGTTGATTTAGAAAATGCATATCATTACAGATTTACCTGCATATGCTATATCGAAGAGCGTAGGAAATTGTTTCAGAATCTCAACCATTTCTCTGTACCAGGTACGACAAGTAATTCGCTATACGTATCATCTCAGTTTACCTATAATGCTAATGATCGTTTATATGACTTCTTCCAAACATATATTATTCGGTTTGATTTCTCTTCTCAATTGTTTACTCTTAATTTAAATTTAAATTAAGAAAAACATGATTTCCTTAATATTTAGCAACATAATTTGTTTTGGTGTGTGTATCATTGTCTAACTTCTGCCACGATAATTAATGTATCGATAATTTATTAATTTTATCCCCTCTCTCTCTCTCTCCCATATTTTGCCTGAATCGTGTACGTTTACATATAATTGTATGAAATCATATTAATTTACTACAGTTTTAATGCATATTTCATATCGATTGTAGGGGATGGGCTTATTTAAAGTCGTGACAACTGTTAACGAGTCCCATTTGTTAACATTTATGGCAAAACAAATGTTTAAACAATCCATATTTTGGGGAGCCGGTTTGGGAAAATCGCCGAACGTTGCAGAGGTTTGTAGCCCATATGTGCATAAACACAACAAGTAAACTGGCATTGGAGTACAGCCGACTAGTATTGGACGTAACCATCGATATTGGTATGAACATGTCCGATATTATCATTAAGGGGATGATATTAGAGGTCAGCCGCATAGGCCATTTCCCATCGACACCTTACGAAAAAAGTTAAAGCGATACCTACTCGAGGAGCAAACCATTAGATACTGGGAACCTTTTGCAGGGAAATGTTACTTGGAACTAGACATTGTATCATAATATTTGAACCTGCCGGCGCTGTAAAGTTCTGTACTCTCTGGATAATGTGGGGATCTGGAATGAGGAGACGCATTAAATAAAATATTGTCCCAAATGCGTCCTTTCTTGTTACTGATGATTATTGATGAATTGCCTACACGTTTAAATTTTGGAGCAGTTTACTTTATATATTTACTGTAACTCCTTGAATCAAAACGTTTGTCTTTGGATCAGGTTATGAACGTAACATTTTAACGTGGAATGTTCTACTTTATATTGAATATTTGCGTATTATGTCATTTTAAATGCCACGAATTCATTCTCTACTATTGCTACAAAATATTCCCAAATTTTGTTCCTTTTCCAGCTGAACTTTATCCATGCATAGATATCTTTAGTTTACAATTATTTTACATTTTTCACCATCGTGCGTGTTGAAACCTTTATTATGACAATCACCAGAATAACAACCGAATGCAGCAATTGGTTGAAGACAAATAAAGCTTGTTTTAACTTTAATCATGTTTTCGTTGTCTAATTCTTCGATTTTATTGAATAATTGTTATGACAAACGTTTATTTCGTGATTTTCAATGTACCGTTTGTGTGAATTTTTAATTAAACAAATATTAAAAATTACGTTTAAATTTTAAAGCGTGGCTCTTATCGCCATCTACAAAGACAGCTTACATTTATTAAAGTTCAATCAATTAGTCAGGAATGTGTTTTTGAAACCATTTTATTTAATGGCATTCTTTTAGATTTAAAGTTTCGTCTACGCGTCAGTTATATTTGTGTCTGCTGCGAATCATCCAACGTCGCCTGATTTGAAAGTATTCTTTCAAATTGTTCAGGACCAATAACGCAACTCACGATCGGGTTTCTAAAACCAGCTTTTACTATATGATCTAAGAAAACAAATAACGAGATTTGTGTAGCAGAACTTCTTAGGAGCTTAAAAAGATTTTAAAAAAATCATGAAGTTGCTTGAGTTATTTGAAACTAGAATGAGACCCTCTGCTTATACATCCCAACATGAATGCCAAACTTGGATTTTCTATATCTAGTGACTTTTACTATATCTTGCACGCAACAGTTTTCGCCAAAAATAAAATAATAAAAAAATAAAATGAAAAAACACAACCCAAGTCCTAAGGCTTATACAAATGTATTAACATAGAAACATTAGCTTTGGTGTTAGGACAATCTAATTAGATTATCTAAATGATTACAAATATACCTATACAATATAATTTGCCTTCACCAAGCACATTTTATGCACTCGCGCTAAAGTGTGTATTGTGGCAGACTAACATATGGATGTATGATGCACACACGGACAGTATGAAGGCTAGATGTTATCGCTTATTTTGTGGTATATAACTAAGACATTGATAAATATATGTCAGAGGTTTCAATGGAGGATTTACATCCTCAAAATGTAAGACAAGTTTACTCTGGATTTCACATTATGTACGGGAAAAATTGTCGAAATTGTCAACCTAATACTAAAACTACGTGCCACCAGTTTAATATGTTTGACCTTGCTTCAAGACAGAATTAAAATTTTACTAAGAAAGTATACATGAAAAATGACATTTATTTCATCTTATCTAAAGAGAGATATGTCTTTCATTTAAATACTGTACACGACTAAAGTAAGAATCGTATGTCTTGGTCTCGGTTGACAGCACTTTGAGTTTCAACAATTGTATGAACAATTTTGAAATATTTCAGCACACACTGGCCAATTATTTGTTTATATTCTGTGTGAGTATGCGCAATTTTCAAAATAATAGCCTGTCTGTACCAATTGCAACCATTAAAAGTAATGCTGGTCATACCTTTGCGGGAAGAGACCTATTAATAAATAATATCTCTTCAGACGGAAAGACAAGTATAAAAGCAAACTGATTCTAAAAAATGTACAACAGAATTGCCGATCACTTTAAATTAGGTCTGAGTGTTGTTGGTTGGCATTATTCACATGTCGAAGTGCAGCAATTGATCAATACTAATTCAGTCCCTTTCGGCTGTGTGGAACTTCAATATCTTAAAATTGCTTTTTATAGTTTTCTTGCCACTCAGTCCGTCACAGTGTTGTGATTCATAGGATTGTCCAATACAGTCTTTACCACCGGCGGCAGGTGGGGGGTTATCACACTTACGTTGCCTATAATGTATTCCTCCTGTTCCACATGTTTGACCGTAAGCACCCCACGTAGTCCACAATGACCATTGGCCATCATCTAAAAATAAGCGAGTTTGACAGACTGATACCTGCATTTGTGCCTTATCTATAAGCCCTCTAAGTAAAATTGGGATATTATTTGATTAATTATTAAATATACGCCCAGTGGCCCTCTCAATCAAGAAATGTCATACTTTTGTTGTTGAACTAAGTAATGCATGCAACAATGGGCCGTTGATTAACAGTGGCTGGTTACTTTGGTTTTAGCTGAAATCTGCAACATTGTTGATCATATAGAACCAAAGAAAGACTATTTAGTTAAGGCAAAAGAATTAGAAAATATTTAAGATAGTATACTGAACCTATAATCATAGCTGAGTGTAATGCAGGTGTAAAATGATCTCTATTAGTGGTACACGGTATTACCGATATCTCGGTTTACTGTGTCGTAGCGATATCTGAGGAACTGTTAAAGCTACGTTAAAATCCAAGTCGCGCGCAACCACACACACACACACACACACACTATCAGGGTGGCCAAGTTGAATGTTGGAAAAATGTTCGGATTAAAACTCACAAAACAGAAAATATTGTTTTTAGTTATTTACATGTTCATGCGATAAGTACATGTATTCCTTTGCAAGATTGAGAATCAGCCGAATGTTTGAAGTTTAAGTAATTTCTGACGTCAACTAAATATTTTCTTCTTTGTTAAGGAAGTCTGTTTTATGTTTACTGTCCCCTCTATGATATACATGTAAACCGAGCGTTCGCTTCCCATTCAAAGTTCAGGTACCTACTATATTAATAAAGTGGTTAGTAAAATTGTAGGCTTAGTGTCAACACTTTCTTTTTCTATCGACGAACTCCCAAATGTCAGCCCAATGTCTCTTACAGGATGTCAACTATAGCGTGAGTTTAATCATTCCGCTTTAGCTACAGGTTTTTAGCTGATAACTTATACAATAAATAACATATAGATATCAATGCAAGAAATATCGTACATATATCAATGCATGACATAATTATTAACGTCAAAGCCACATATATTTGAAATGCCTTTGACACAATTAAATTTAAATTTGAATCTCGGAATGTGAAAAATGAATAAAGAACACTGAAACATACACACAAAAGGTCATCACACGTAGCTATTCTAATTCCTTCGTAATGTTTTGAATAGGAAAAAGTGACAAAAAAAAAGGAAATATATGCCCTTTACGAGTTAGCTACTTGCCACCATCTCTTTCCCGAGATGAAGGTCATTAAACGTGAACAAAAACGCTAACTAAAGCTGGCTGTGATCTTTAGAGTAAAACCACAGTATGTCGTCAATATATGGACAGTCTCTATTATTATGCACATGAATGATATATACCTTCAGTTAGGACCGATATGTTGTGCATTTGTTTAATGACATCTTTCCATTAAACCATTTCATTACTTAAAAATAATTTGGATTCAGCTTGGAATATATATATATATATATATATATATATATATATATATATATATATATATATATATATATATATATATATATATATATATATAGATATATATATATATATATATATATATATATATATATATATATATATATATATATATATATAGTGCACATGACCACAATATTTTGTAAACATAAATATTGTCTTGTAGATACATCAGTGCCAATGATCCTAACAGAGAGAGAGAGAGAGAGAGAGAGAGAGAGAGAGAGAGAGAGAGAGAGAGAGAGAATTACATTGCTTGCAATAAGAACAGAACCGTAATATATTTTGCTTAGCTGAACATAACTGGTTATTGGAAGAATGTGCTCCTCTGTCTGAACCACTGCAGATTGCTCCGCCATTGGCTGGGGCAGTTTTGTTATAGCTTCTAACTCTGTCATGTTGACCTCCACCAGAAGTCAGGCTACGAATATTCCAGTGAGACCCCCATTCACTGTATATGTGCAAGATGTATCAAGCGACGAATTGTTTTCAAGAAGTTCACTGGAACAGGAATGTAATGTTTTGCTAGCAAGCGTATATATTTTAAATTAATATTCATTTGGCTTCTCCACATGGGCTGTCTTTTTCCGTTCAGCTTTGAACCCGTATTGTTTGTAATGATTCTGAGTTTCTTCACATCCTGCTGTAACTCAGCCATCCATCTTTTCATCTTTACTTCTGCCGTCTTCGGCTCCATTTTCCTTACACTTCTGTTTTCATGATTTGTCTGATGTGGTTGTTTCTTCTTCCTGTTCCACTTTTAGATATCAATCTAGTCTAGCTTCCCGAACCTTATTTGTATTGCTAACCATGATATTAACATCGATATTTTTAAAGGCACTTTGCCGTCTGATGTACCGTATCTGAAGGTTTGTCGATGAGCCTTCTGCAACAATCAAATCATCAAAGTAGAGCATGTCATACAGTACCGCTCGCCTGGCAATTTCACTAACGGCATCCATAACAATTGTGAACTGTTGTTGACCCAGGCACGATCCATGATGAACACCAACTCGGTTTTCAAATCCCACTGTGCATCCAACACTGCTTGTCACCATCGTTCCTGCTTCTCCATACATAGATTAAACGACTCTTATACTTTGTTCTGTAACTCCTTTTGTCCTTAAACTGAAATACAAAAATTCTCTTGGCACTCGATCAAAAGCGTTTTCCACATAAACGAAAGTACACTATATCTTGTTATTCCCATCCAAAAGCTTTTGCTTTTCACCTGCCTGAGAAGTAAAATTACATCAACTGCGCCTATGCCAGGTATGATTGTCCTGAATGTTTATCCTTTTTCTGATATGTTTTTGAACCACTTTTTCATTCACTTTCAATACAAATTCGACAAGATGGATCCCTCTTTAGTTTTCACATTCGACTGCATCTTCTTTCTGCTTGTAAAAAGTTACAATCTCACTCTCTTTAAAATCATCTGGTAAATTTCCTGCCTAAGGGTATCATTAAGAATGGTGCACAACCAATCTACACCATCGTGCCCAAAATGCTGAAACACTGATGTGATTCCAGTTGACCCTCATTTGTTTATTATGCTTCATCGGTTTTATAACCAACTCAATTTCTCTTCGAATGATTTCATTTATCGGACATTCCAAAGAATCAAAGTTCTCCAATGGTTCCCAAGCATTTTCTACATTAAACAGTTTCTCAACGTACGATTTCCATCTAGCCCGAATGGCATATTCATTTGTCCAAATTTTGCCTTCGTTATCATTGATCATTTGTTCGTTTGAATGAGGCAAATAATGTTGTTGTTATACATAAACTTCAACTATGCGTGACAAAATATATCTAGAAACTCAATACATTTTGTCTCTTCGACATTCAACTCCTGTCATATATATGTTTTTAAGTTCCTTCACATATACATCAACTATCTTCTCATTTTAATCCGTAGTTTGTGGGGTAGTCTTCTTAATAATGTTAATCCCGATGGTTATTTAGAGAATATTTATGTTTAATATTTCAGCAACTTTTAATAACGCACGTTTGTTTATTTTAACCAGTGATCATAAAAACAGTTTCATGAGCAAGCAAACAACGTCTACATGCGCAGAGTTAATTATGGAGGATCCAATCAGGGCAATGAGCATATTTAATATCTGCGAGCACTCACTCTTATGTACAAAACAGATGAGGGGAGAGAATCTAATGATTCTAACACACATCCGTGCATCGAACCCTAGACGACGTTATGAGGGCATTATACCTAATATGTTTGGATGAGGAAACCTGTAAAAAACGCTATTCATATTCATGTTCAGTTGAAGCAATTACAATATTTCCAGCGGCGGAAAGACTCTTTCGAAGCCAAATGAATAAAACATTTATTTACGAATAATTAATGAATGATATATTTATTTTAATAAGATAAAGCTCTTTTGATGTTCACCCATATCTCTCCGCAAAGAGATGCTCGTCCACGAATGCCAAAACAAACAAGAACAATGCACGTGATTGTATGTTTGAATGAACCAAAATCACAGATATCATCTACAGACATGGTTAAAGAAACTAGGAGACAATCAAAGACAAGTAAAGTTTGAATACATTTTGCTAGATTTATGTGATAAAAATTAAGTTTTAAAAAGTAGATAAATATTTTGTAAAACAATATTTGCAAAATATTATTCCAAACCTTTTTTTCAAGAATCTTAAATTTTTTTTCGTTTTTTATGCTCATTCGTAACATGTTAAATATTTTTCTAAATATTTTCTTTACCTAAGACGAAATCCGATATACAAATGATTTATTTATGCAACAAAAATATTTTTCTTTAAAGTTGTTTGTTAAATTTTTTTGGATGCATATATTTTTTTCTCTAATACATTTTTATAAATTAATATATTTTTTTTCGTATTTGTGTTGTTTGAAAATGCCTGCCTTTTTATTCAAAGATTTGCATTAAAATTTTTTCAAATTTATTTGTATTCATGTCATGAATACACAGTTTTAAATGTTTTTGTTATTATTAAAGCCTTTTCATAGAAAACAATAGTGTTTAGCCTGCGGTAGATTTGGCTCCGTTTCAGGAATTAGGCTTAATTTCATCAATGTCAATAAAACATTGGTCTTTGTTTATTTCTTTAGTTTCGGAATCTTCATGTTACATTTAATCTATGTCTAATGGCCGCCATGAATATTATTCATTTAGGTTAATCCTTGGTGATTTAGAAGGGAGTTGTTCAGTAAGGTTGTTCATTAGTCGGTTACATTTGGTACTGGTCAGTATGTATCTGTGTTGTCGAATAAGACTGGATATTTACTAGTAAAGATGACTATTGGCCAGTAAATATGGGTGTTGATCTATAAAGCTGGGTATAGGCAAGTTAAGATATGTATTACGATATATATTGGTCAACAATATTAATGTTAAATTTCCAAAAGCGCCATTACATTCATATAATTTTCAACGATTCTATTATTCCCATATCGACAATCGTAATGAATAATTACCCTTGTCCCAATACCATTCCTCAATGTTAAACCTATGGACGTTGTTTAATGTTACATTCATCTTGTCTCATTATCGTCTCAGTCCAAGCCAGCAGCGTACTATTCAATTCGTTTTGTTAGTTGGTAGTGTTTAGTTGGTAGTATTACATCTGGCGCTGAATGACGGCACACAGTATGAAATTTACATATTTTCGTTAATGATGACGGATAATATTATCAATTGCAAAAGTGCTTCAGAAAATCTTTCTGGCAGTGAAATTAAACACACACACATACGCACACATGCACGCACGCAGGCACGCACGCACACACACACACATTCATACATACATACATGCATGCATGCATACATACATACATATGTATGTAACAAACAACCATCTCAAGGGGTTACAGTTTGGCACCACAGACGCCTATGTATCTCTCTGTCTCAATATATATATATATATATATATATATATATATATATATATATATATATATATATATACATATATACATATATATATATATATACATATATATATATATATATATATATATATATATATATATATATATATATATATATATATACATATATATATATATATATATATATATATATATATATATATATATATATATATATATATATGGCACTATACCAGAAGGCACAAAATTATAAGTGTAACGAAATATGTAGTTTAAAATGCGTAATTCAAGCTAAACTCACACTTAAAAATAGCAATTTCATGACAAGTTTTGGAGAAGTGAAATGGACATAAAGTCAAGAATAACCAAATAGCCGTTACGTGGCAATGTTTACTGACTGGGTATGCTAACATGAAACTATATTAGTCGTCGTAAATTTAAAAACGACGCAACGTTACATCTGTAGTAGAATATTCTAGCGTTAATGGCCGTTAGTTTATATCTTTTACTTACTTATGTATTTTCCTTAAATAATAGAAATATCGTGCGAGTACTAGGTTGGAGGACTTAATACTCTTTTTGTCTGCATAGATGTCTGTCTGTTTTTCTGTCTTTCTGTCTCTCCACCATGATACATTAGAAATTATGTGCGAGCATGGTAAAATGTACGACATTATGCAATGTCTCAAGTTTTAGAGACTTTTATTTGTCTGATAGCATTTCGACATGTCATTCAAACTTATCGGAAACCGAATGTG
Organism: Sinohyriopsis cumingii; assembly: GCA_028554795.2. Taxonomy (NCBI): domain Eukaryota; kingdom Metazoa; phylum Mollusca; class Bivalvia; order Unionida; family Unionidae; genus Sinohyriopsis; species Sinohyriopsis cumingii. Next base: position 31,366,538 of record CM068831.1, on the reverse strand, counting down.
TGAAGAAAAGGTGATACCAATGTGGATGGCTCACCTTACTCAAAAGATTCTAATTTTTTTCTTAAAGAACCAATAGTTCCGTATGGACTTAAAAATCAGAGTAATGTCTTTGTGGTTGGGATGACAGACATTACGTCCATAACTTGTCCCACATTAAAGCATTACTTGTTGGCATGAACCACTATATTGAAAGTGTCTTTCCTGCTTTGAAAAGACCCGTTTGTGTGTGTAAATCTTTACGTGTGAATTTGTGAATGTAGATTGTATATATATATCCAAAGTTCAGTATGCTGTTAAGGAATTTCGATGGAAAAGATTACAATGTGCCAAAGTAATTTTTTATTTTTGAGAATAGAAGATGGTGGTCACTGTTCGAATGATATATTCTTGATATCGATAATTGGTTCTTTTGTGCTACTGAATATTGACCCAGAAATGTGCTGACGTATATGTTCCACAGGCTGTGATGACTTGACAAGAATAAGGTCCTGTATTTTCCACAGTCAAACCAGTTATATAAAGGGAACCGTCATCTGCTTCTTCCACATTTGTTGGTGGTTCATGACCAATTGTCTGCAAAAAGATAACGGGATATACAATGATGGTGGTAGCGATATGAGGATGTGGAGGAAGAAGAAGAGGAGGAGTGATACTAGCGGCAATTAATGGTATTGTTGTAATAGCTGTACACGTTGTAGTCTTAGCACTGCCACAGTAATAACAGTGGCAGAAGAAACATCATCGATCATCAGTGCAGGAACCGCGAGAAAGGACGTGAGAGTGAAGAGCATCAGGAGTAGAAGCACTGGAAGTATACTCCTGAAGCACTGGAAGTAATAAAGGTAGTATAATTATACCACTAGTAATATAATTATACCACTAGTATTATAATTATACCACTAGTATTATAATTATACCACTAGTAATATAAATACGAGAAATATCCGTCATTTGATATGTATTTGTTACGTACGCTACTTGGAATATGAGATCATAATTATTGTTAATAAGTTCTGTTTGTGTGCATGCTCTTTGCTGGTTATTGACCATATTCCACTAAGGTGAAATGTCTGTACTGCAGTGTATTAATTTAACCGCTCTCTAGAAATAAGTGCCTGAGCTTGCGCTGAGCATTATACAATATATCCTATACAAAATACATTGAATAAACGTGATGTTAGCATATTTGTTAGTAGAAAGTACGATGTGTCATCTTAAAGATTTTAGGGAAGTGTAATTTATCATAATGTACGTTAGGTTGACAATACATCTCAGCTTTGATGAACAAACTAATATCGTATCTGACCAGCGCTTGAATTGTCTGCCAACATTGCTTCACACATCATCCAATGATGCTGAAGGACAACGCAAGGGTAAATAAAAAGTCATGCAAGTATGTTCGAGCTAACGTGGAGCAAACACTGCAAGGGTATTTTAAAACCAAAGTGGACTTGAGGTATGCTAGGGTAAAGGATTTAAGTATTTGTTCCCAATTATCATCCTTATAAGTGGCTGTTATCGACCCTAAATTCTAATTCGGGAACACATTTCGCCTTGATGTCATTTCTTCCCATCCGTTTGATATTGATCCGACGTAACCAATTAGTGATTTTTAAAAAAAGACCGTACTTAATGTAGTGTTAATAATATGTGAATATACATAATATGAATAATAAGATGAACTTAATAAATTAGGTAATGATAAACAAGGTTTGACGCCCAAATTGGGATTGTCATTTTCATCGGCTGTTATTTCCCACGCATCGAAATCCTAATACGTCTCGTATAACAGGGAGTTGTAAGTGAAATAAATATCTAACACAAGTGATGTCGATCATCTACACGCAGTATTAGTGTGACATATAGTTATTAGACAATTACAGTTTGTTTTCAGTTTCTGCCATTTAGTGGCACATTGTGTCCAATCAATTGCTGTACACGGTTAGAAGCTTTTACATCCGCGGAATGACTAAAAGTTATTGAATTAACATTTGAAAATTTTGTTCATATCCATCTATATCCTCGACGTTTTAGGACGAACTTACATGTCGTACTGATAGAATTTTCATGCATATTCCTATATGAAGATGCTACTTTGAAACAAAATTTGGATAGTTCTAATCTGACAAGAGGTAGTCCGCCATCAGACCATCATAAATAACACACATGCAAAATTACTATAAGTACCACTTGTGTTGCATGAACCTTTCGTTTCCTTTGTTCTGAAGTTTTGCCTTTGAACGCAGTCTAAGGAAATGTCTTTGTCCACTCATGGAATCAAGCGACATACAAGTGTGACGGTTAAGGCCATTTAATCCCCTTTAAATCAGAACACTTCTATGGCCTAAATGTATAGACCGTCCGCCTCTGTAGTGGGAGGTTGTGGGATCGAACCCCGACCGATTCATACGAAGGATTTTAATAACAATTGTATACTATCAGCTGCCGCTTTTGGCGCTAAGCATTAAGAGGTTAGAGTTAGGACTGGTTGGCTGATGTTCGGATAATATGATTGGAAGGTATATGAGGCCACATGTCTGCACCATAAATCCTCAGTGCTAGACATCGCTATAAACAACCAAACTGGAAACAACGTAGCCATATGACTATTTAAAAAGAGAACTACGTTAAAGTTCCAATTAGTACGCACACACACACACACACACACACACACACACACACACACTAAAGCTGATACTCATTCCTATATTCTGTTATTCATGTTTGGAATTCATTTCCAAATTCAATAGAAACTGAAAATAACTTCGATATTCAGAAGTAAAATAGAGACTAGGATAGCACAAGTGCCTACCCAGTTTCCTTGACAAAAGGAAGTTATCTATTCTGCATATTAGAATTAGAAATAAATGTGCATACTGATTTAGATTCTAGTCTTTTTAGAGATAGTACATTATGTACTTGCGGTGATGATTTATGAAATACATACCATGACATACCTACTTGCAAATATTGAATACAGTAGGAAATTGGATCAGAATCTGAACCATTCCTCAGTACCAGCGACTACATATAATTTGCTGCACTGATCATCTTAGCTTATAGCGAACGCTAATAATCGTTCCATTTTTACTTGTACCAAGCACATATTAAACACACCGAGTATTATTCACAATTTGATTTCTCTACTAAATTATTTATTAAGAAAAACAAGTTTTTCTTATCATTTAGCAATTGCATTTAAGTTGGTGTATGCATCAATGTATCATTAATTTATTAATATTGTCCTCTCTCTCTCTCTCTCTCTCTCTCTCTCTCTCTCTCTCTCTCCTATCTTGTCCGAATCGTGTACGTTTGCATATTACTGTATGAAATCATTATTTTAATTTACTGTCGCTATCCAAATAAGGTCACATCGATTTGTAGAGAAATCACTTATTCTAAGTTGTGAGAACTTACAGTCCATCAAAAGTCGGTTAACGTTTGTGGCAAGTCAAATGTTTAAACAATCCATATTTCTTACAGCTAGTTTATGATAATCGCCGAAAATTTCAGAAGTTTATTTTCCGATATTCAATGTATCAATATACTTCTTGTATGAATCTGCATAAATACCACATGTAAACCGGTATATCAAAGTATATGCGATTAATATTGGACTTAGCCGGTCGATATTGGCATGTCCCTGTGCGATATTAGCATTAGTCGGCCGATATTAGAGGGCAGCTGCAAAGGCCAGCTCCCATCGACACTTTAAGAAGAAAACAATCAATGGAATACCTACTTGAGGAGCAAGCCATTGTATACTGGGAACGTGTTGCTGGGAAGTACTGCTTGAAACTAGACATTTTATCACAATATTTGAACCCGCTGGTTCAGTAAAGTTCTGTGTACTCTGGATAACTTGTGGATCTGGAAGGAGAAAATGCTTAAAAATAAATAGCGTTATAAATAGAAATAACACTCTTAATGAAAAACCATGATGTATTCTTTCTTCTTACAGATGGTTATTGAAGATTAACATACACGTTTCAACTTTGGAGTAGTTTAATTTACATATTATCTTACCTCGTTTTATTTCATCAACACTCTTGTCTTCAGATCAGGTTCGAAATGTAACAGCACAACGAAATATCTTCTTTTTATTGAACATTTATGCATTTATTGAATATGTATTATGTCACGTAAAGGCCATCAATTCATTCTCTACTATTGTTTAAAAATAATTTTATATTATGTCTCTTTCCAACTGAACTTTAGTATTGTATAACGATCTTAATTTTACATTTTCAACCACACAAAATTTTCATAGCTTTTTTAAACTTTCATTATGGCAGTTGTTGTTGTTGTAGGGTTTAACGCCATTTTTCCAGCACACGATAGGCTATACATGGCGGCCAGTATTAATGGTGGAGGAAGAACCCGGAAAAACCCCGGAAAGAACCATCGACCCACGAGAAGCTACTGGCAAGCTTTCTTATATACCCACATTGACCGAATCCGAGACTCGAACCCACGCAGACAGAGGTGAGATGGCAGTGATCCGTAACGGAGAGCGCTTTAGACCACTCGGTCACTCGGGGCCCCCATTATGGTAGACATCAGAATAAATAATGAATGCAGAGACATGTTTCAGTTATTGGTTGAAGTAAAATATATCTTATTGTAAATTTAATCATGTTTTTTGTGGTCTATTTCTTCTATTTTGTTTATAGTAATCACAAAAGGTTGAGCTTATTTTCCGATTTTCAATGTATCAATACACATCTTGTATGAATTATTAATTCAATAAAATATTAACCATCATTGTTAAATTTGTATATATGGTCTTTATTGCCATCTAAAAACACAGCTTACAATAATAATAAAAATCGATGAACTAGTCAGGAATTTGTTTCTGAAATCCTTTTCTTTGATATTATCCCTCTATATGCTGGAAATATGTCATTGACACGCGAGTTAAATTTGTATCTGCTGCAGAATCCTTCAACATTGTCTGTTTTTGAAAGCATTCTTCCAGAAGGTCAGGAACAATGAAGCAACCCATAATCGCTTACTAAAACCAGCTTTTGATACATAATCTCGGGAAAAAACAACTAGAATTTTTGCAGAACTACATCGCCTAAAACGCGGGTGTCTGAAACGTATTTTAAAAATCATGAAAATCGTAAAGTTGATCGAGCGATTGGAAATTAGAATGTTGTCGTCTGCAAATAAATACGAACACGGGTGCCAAACTTGGATTTTCTATATCTAGTGACTTTCACTGAATCCTGCATGTAACAATGTTTACTAAACGAACAGACGAAGACCTAAATGCTTACAAAAGGCTATTGACATGGAAATAATAGCTTATGTGGCAGAACAATCTAATTAGATTATCTAAATGCACACGAATACACCTACACAACATAATTAGCCTTCATCAAGGAAATTTTAAGCAATCGCACCACAGTTTATTGTGGCAGACTAATATAAGGATGTATGCTATACAGACGGATTGTACGAAAGCCAGATGTTCTTGCTTCAAGATTGATACATATATAAACCAGGCTTGCCAATTTTTTTTCGCCTGCGTGTTGTTCACTGGCATTAGCAACTTGTCCAAAGACATGATTGGGATACAGCAATTTATCAGTACTAAGTCATATAATCAGTCCCTTTCTACAGCTTGGATTTGTCAGATAATGAGAGTACTTCTCGTTGTTTGCTTACGACTCAGTCCGTCACACGGCTGTGATACATAAGGTTGTCCAACACAGACTTTGCCACCTGCGGAAGGAGGGGGGTTATCACACGTACGTTGCCTATTACGTGTTCCGCCTGTCCCACATGTCTGACTGCAAACACTCCACGTAGTCCACAATGACCATTGACCATCAGCTAAAATAAAACGAGTTTAGTTGTTTGATCCCTGCACTTATGCATTATCTATAAGCCCTCTAAGTACCTTCGGGATATTATTTTATTGATTATTAAATATACGCTCAGTGGCCGTCAGAAGCAACACGTAGCATACATTTCTTATGAACCTATAAAAGGCTGCAATACTGGACCGTCGACTAACAGTGCTAGTTAGTTAGGTTTAAGCTGAAATAGACGAAATGCTGATTATAAAAAATCAAGGAAAGACTATTTACTTAAACCAAAAGAATCAAACAATATTTTATATTTATTTAAGATTGTACACTGAACATAAAATTTGGCGTTATTGGTTTTAATATTCAACATGGGCACACTCTACGCCGAAGGTATATTATAAGTCATCGTTAATAAATACTGTAGAAAATGTGACTGAACGTGAAATCCGTGACCACTGACCTAAAAATAAATGAAGGAATATTTAGAAAATTGACCCACATATATACCTACATATGGCTATATCTAGCATTGTTATTACCTCATTGGGTTCTAATATCGTTGTTAGCATCCAGTACAAATTTAAAACTAAGTTGCATCCATGTTCTTGTAATTTCTTTCAAGCACATAACAATATTTCGATATGAAATCTGTCACGGAGAAGAAGGATAACGCAACTCTATATTCTTGCATAAATACATCACACATAAAAACATGCAATTAATCATTTAATTCTCTATGCTTCTTTATATTTTGTCTCAATTTCTTTTGTTTCAGGTGATATGAAAAGTATTCCTTTTTTCCAAACAATTTTACACATTTGGTGAAAGGGGCTATTTAAAGGAGGCAGAAGAGTGAGCCTCGTCAGGAATCTTAACAGTACAACCACAACATGAGACTTCCATGACAGCAAGGGAGGGTGAAGAAAATTCAAGGCGCAAAATACCAAGATAAATCTGTGTTATGGAAAACATGCTTGTGAATGTCTTACATAACAACATTTTTGTTTCTGTTTAATTGGATAGACGCTTATACTTTTGTTTAAAGTTAGGAAAAATGTATAATATACTTTTACTTTTTCAAGCTTGTTTGGGACTATTTTTACGAACAACAAATGAAAGGCACAGCGTCTGTCAGAATGAAAGATATTATTCATTCTTCTTTCTATCTGAATAATTCTACTGAAATAAAACTATGTGGTAAAAATGATCTGAAATGGGTAATGATTTTATATTAAATTTAAGAAACCCGTTGAATAATGTCCAGCTTTTGCGAGCCAAAGCTACCAAAAGCTGGACATTATTGAACTCGTTTCAAATATTCAATATTAAATCGTTCCCCATTTAAGATCCTCAGTTTATGCTGATATTTTTGATTTGTTAAGTCTAAAGTAGTGCCATACATAAGTAACTTCGTCTTAGTACATCGGACTGTTGAGCGGTTATTTTATGTTTAAAATCAAAATAAGGCTATGTAACAGATTTGGTATAGTGATATATGCTAGCAGGGTTTCAGAATGATCTCATTCGGTAGTTAACTTTCAAATTCACGTAAATGTGATAGACACATTCTTTTCTAATAGTTTAGTTCTTCTTAATTGTAGAGGATCTAATATATTAGTTCATAACAAGGGGTGAATAGTAATATGCAATGACAATTGATATTATCGGATTAAACGTCCTTAAAGTAGATGGGTACGAGGGCGAAGGGGATCTGGACCCAAGATGCTCTTAATGCTCAAATAATTGTTAACCGCAATTTATGAAAATGGAGAAAAAAAAAAAACTGACATAAGCTTACCATCACAGAAGCTTTTACATTATTTGATATCCTGGACACACTTACTCTAATTTTCACCTATTTTAAATTACATATATGACTTCTGAGTTAGAGACATTTTAATGTAATTGAAATAAATACTGTACGGTCATGCGCTTGATACCTAGGTTTACAGAGAATATCATACTGAACGTTAAGCTTTGGTGATTGTTGTATATTTTTTCTGCTTAGCCTATTATTGTCAATTCATCATATTGCATTACATTACTTATAATGTGAAAGTCACACGAGTCACAAATTAAACGCCTTTCCTTGTAAATATGGAGTTGGGCAAGTTTGGTAATTTTAGAGAAAGCCGTCGTGATGAAGCGTTACAGAAATCACGATTTGAAGAATCAAATCTGGTACAAGTAAAAAGTATTACTTTATTTTTTTTTTACTGAAAACAAAACATATTGCCAATAACATAAGCAGCAGTTTTTTGTGTCTCAGTTTTAAAAGTGAAAATCTTCAATTTATGTAATAATCAAACTATTTGCATAAAACATACACAAAATGTTACATTATTACATTCTCTAATCAGACAGATTCATGCCAATACATTGCCTTATAACACACTATATTTTTTCCTTATAACTCTCAACATGGCGGCCTTCATCCTAAATTACTGTTTGGTTTATGATTGTTTGACCCAGTTTAACATTCACAGGATGCACCTTTTCCTCTGCAGTGTCACAAATTGTTCTTTTCGTTGAGAAATAATATCCAAAGTTGCTTTATATGCCCTTCATATATTGCTTTTCCAACAATCCAAGAGTAGGTTTAACAAAAAAAGACAGCAGCAGAAGGAACGTGTATGTTCTTTCTATCACGTTGGAGGAACGCATTCCAAAACAGAAACAAAACCACACAAAGAGAATGAAAATAAAGAAAGAACTGAACTCCCTATAACATCAACAGAGTCACTTAACTGTGTACAGTGTAACGAGGCAACATACATGAATTACAGAAGAAATATATTGTACGATATACCTGGGAATAATGGTTGCCTGCAATGATCACTTTCATTATTTGGACCACTACACATAGTTCCACCATGCATTGCATGAGGATTATTACAGACTCGATCTATGTAATGGCTGCCTTCACCACAGGTCACACTACAAAGATGCCAGTTAGACCAAGCACCCCAGCCACCATTTACTCCAAGAGAGCAATGTGAATTAAAATAACGCAAAGTATAAGGAAAATATGCAGTAGGCATATATAATCTGTCCGTTTATAGTTCAATCCCTGTTGTTACTTAAATAGAGGGAAAGATAAAGGAAGGCTAGGAAAAAGACACAATAAGTACATTGCATGATGTGTTTTTTTTTTCTTTGTTGTTGTTGGAAGTATTTGATTTTGGATAAAGTATATTTCTTGAGTTAAAGATTTAAAGACTAATGTCTACCGTTCAATTATATGTAAACGTTTTAGGAACAGAGCATATAACTGAGGACATATAGTATATATATATATATATATATTTTAAAGATCAAGGAATTTAGTATTGAATATTTTTTTTTTATGTACATGGTATTATTATAAGTGGTAAGAATTTTATAATGTACTGAAAAAGTTTATTGCTGGGTTAAATATGCACATGTTCAAGATCGTACATAATAAGGCAGTACAGTAGACTAGGTCTATCATCCATTGACGACAAATAAGACAAGAGAGTAAAATAAAGAATTTAATGGGCGAAGGATGAAAGAACAAGGCAGTGAAGAGAGATATGCAGCAAGAAAGATGATATATCTTTCATAATAATCAAAATATTGATCAAATTGATTTAATCGCCATTTTTAGGCACAAGTTGCTATCTATAAAAGCCACAAATGAAGATTTTAGAGGCGGACAAAATTGGTAACCATACATACCTGGCGCTAATATTGTTGTTTGCGGAGGTGGGTTGCTTGGATGAATCAATGAAGAACAATTGCCGAAGTTACAGAGGTTATCTGTGCAGCATTTGTTGCATAAAACCGACCTTTTCAATTTGCTCGACATATCGACGTCACTTTGGCGTCTACCAATCAGTAGGTTAGCTCCTGTATTAAGAAGATCCTGGCATGCCTTTGGATACAGAAGACAATGTTACAGAAAAAAGCATTGGACAAATATTGTTGTGGAAGCATATACATATATATGAACATTTTGTGTACAAATACAGAGAGAGAGAGAGAGAAAGACAGACAGACAGAGTGTGTGGGATGGAAATTTTTAACTAATGAAGATATTCGTCGTAGGAGGAACCGTCGTATATAAATAAAACATACACATTTACACAAACGTCGGACATGAAGTAGAAGGAATATAACAGCTATTGCAATGAATAAACATTTATATGGTTGACTGTAAGAATTATATTTAATATAAGATAAATGTTTGTAAATGCAAGTTCCACTTCAAGAGTAAAAGTTAAAAGAAACGTGTAAACAAATAATAAATGCCCATAAATCATGCATATAAACAGTACATCACACATATACAATGAAATACTATAGTACAACTTACTTGTCTGGCTATACATTCACTCTTGTAAACTTGGTCGACTCCGATTATCTTCGATGAAAGATGACAAGCCTAGAAGAGCAAGACACGCGAACATAGTAATTTTAGTTTCCGTTAGAGTTATGAATATTTGTGATCCAGTCTGTAAATATACATGTACCAGGAGAATTTATTAAAACTTATTAAACGTGCTATAATTACATTTCTTCAATTTCACTGATAAAAAAGATGTCTCTCATTTCCTCATTCCCTAAATAATAATGAGTTTGTGACACAACATGTAAGCATGTTTAAACTTTGCTGCATATATTTCGTTGTGAGAAATGAAATATAGACCCATATACAGGTATAAATCCCCCGCACTGTTAACGTATTCTTTAGTGAAATTGGAAACATCTTTTTGTATATTTGTTAGTTTCATGTATGTATCTTTTGCTATCTGCCTTTTAATACATTTGTTTTAGTATACATCTAGCAGTTATATAATTGGTATTGATATGTAGGGTCTATATGACCACTTATGGAAATTAACATGATGGTTAATACGATAAGTGTTTAATTTGCAGACGTCGGTATAACCATCTAAGGATCTTTAAAAGCTTGGGCCTGTATAGTCAGACCGCCATGGCCATATAGGGGAACCAGACATCATTGTTCATTCTAGTCCTCAATCAGAAACAAACATCATAAAGTTTTATAGGGGTGTATGGAAACAAAATGTTACTGGAACAATAAACGGAGAAAAGAACCAATGCACACGAAACGACAAAAATTTCCATCACAGTTGAATAAAAGCCTTTAACCTCTTGCACCCATAATTATATTTAGTCAATTTACTTTAGAACAAAATGCATCTTTACAAACCAGGAGCTACTTTTACAAACTAATATTTAAAACGGATACGATCTGGTATTCTAGGATAAGTAATATCTATATTTACATTGGAACATACACGCTTTCAGACAAGCACATGCTATCTATCCAGCACGACTTTGCAAACATTTTCCGGGGGCGGGGTATGACGTGTATATGCTGTGATATCCGACAGACAACATACAAGCCTACCAAGCAGCGCCCGCTCTATTCCGCTACATAATTCCGTATTGTTATATTTTTGTAGAGCGATAGACTGTCTGGTTACTAACTTTAGTACTATTAACGTGGCAAATACCAAATTCTGAAGTGATATTTATTGTATTTGATTTCATGTCACTGAATGGTTTCTTACTGATACAAGTTTAACAGTTTTGTGCATATGAGAAAAGTAGCTAGTTCACGAGAAAGCAGAAATCGCTACTAATGGGGCATTCCACGCCTAATTCGAATACATATGTTGAACTATATAATTCATGGACCTTTGTAGACGAAATTGCAACTGTTTTGCAATTAAATGCAAATATTGCATGGGTCATGCTGCCACTTGCATGATTACCCAAGGAGTGTTTTAATCACGCCTGACAGTTGTAACATGTATAGTTGTACTGACTTTATTGTTATCTTTACTGCGGCACGTGCAATGGACTGGCATACTATATTTTGATTTACGTTAGACGAATGGAAATGGTTTATAATGTTCACTAGGTCAGCAACAACGTTATATAACACCATGCTATCAGATTTGGGTTTGTCTCTTTATGTTTTCATTATTGCTTGGTCTGAGTAGACGAGCTATTTTGAGGTATGCATGTTTTAAATAACAAACGACAAGAAGGAATATTGATCTTTGTAAACCCACCTGTTCATTCTTGTTGTTTAAAAATTCACAGATGAACTAGGTTATTATGTAATTCCATACAGTCATTCGTAACAAAGAATGGTGTTAATCCGTAGCCGGATCTTTCCTCGTGTACTCCTACATATAATGCACAGAGGAGTTTTACCAAACCTGACTAGACATTTATAGTTTATGTATTACAGGGAACAGTTGTGTATATTCATAGCTGACTTGTCCGGGAAGACCAATTAATAGTAGTTGAAACATTCTATGTTCTTTGGTGTTTGTTATATAGTCATATTTGTTTTGTGGAGATCACAATTCCACAAATTAATTAAGTTGTTTTTGAGCTTTGTAATATCATGTAAGCATAGTGGTTAATTTGTATTCATAAAATGAACAGAACAGTTGCATAGCTGTCAATGTGAACATACCAGTTTCATATCTTCTGTGGCAACATGCCAATATTATAGTTCTTGTTTGTTATGTGCACACAATATTGCGTATTGTGCATTCGGCAACGTGTAGAAAACTAAATGCTTAATGTTGAATTTAGAGCATCGTTTGAGTGGTATTATTAGGACAGGTGTAGACCATTTGAACGAAATCAAAATCATAGTCTATGTAGGTGGTATCAGAAATGTGAGAAGGCTGTAAATACATATTTTATTTGGATAGCTTGTTTTTTGTCTCTTAATTGTTCCAGAACGTAATTGGTTTATCCTTGTTGAAACCAATGCTGTGTGATAGCTATCTCAGAAAATGTGTGAAGTGCTCAATTTATCGAATATAAAGTGTTTGTGTGAGATTCTAATCAAGAAATATAACGAAATATATTACATTACACAGCAGCTTTAAATTAGTAAACTTTGAAAAATAACTAAAACTTAAAAGTTGTACAAATTTGGAAACATTGTGACAAAAACACATCTTAAGCTTTATTTAATTTTGCCATTGTTTAGATTCACTTGAGATTGTCTAACACAAAGTAAGCGATATATTCATCATTACTGGAATATTCATTACTTTATGATGAGCTAATATTGTGTTTATATGAAATACACACGTTAATATTCACTTCCTTACCAGTTTTATTTGTGTAGGTATATGTACTGGCCTGTTAATAAAGAATGTGCTAGATATCACAACATAATGTATTTATTCCCGTAGGTCTTTTTATTAAATAATCATAAATATAGAAATATGAAGGGACGTCATTGAGTGCATCAATTAAAGTGTTCTCTGTGAACCCGTCTGTTGCTTTACAATACACGTGTCAATACAGAATGACGTATAAGAGTTGCTAAGTACTTTGCAATATAGGTTAGAACGAACTTGCTTATCGCCCTACACAATCTGTCAATACGGAATTGACTAGAACAGTCATCAGTCGAATTGCACATATCGGTCGTTCCATATAATATCATATTCCTGTAATGACATTATTTTGTAAGACGGAGAGTTGGATTGTAAGGTTCATAAGTATGAATGTTGGCCTGTAAGAACAGGTGTTAGCTCTCCTATCATGAAATATCGTACACTCTACAAATATCAGTTTGCAAGAATGAGCTTTTTATTGTAAGGACATGTTTGTGGTGCATATTATACTTAATTACAGTTATATATAAAATATAATACTACAACAAGATAATTGCTTACTTCGTCTCTACCACATAGTACAATTTTGTTGCATTTGTATGGATCGCGCGTTTGCTCGCATCCGTAACATACTGGTCCACTGTCCTTAGGCAAACCTATCAGCGCAAATAAAAGTATGTATCTAAGCGTGTGATTGACACCTTTTCCAGATTATCATATACTTTCACGTCCTGTCTGTAAATCACACTCTGAATGCCAGTGGTTACGTTATATTCTACTTAATTTCACTTGTATATCATTTTGTATTTGTATCCAGTACATACCACCTAACTTCGATGCTAATTTGAGATTAATTATACAAAAAACTAGACTGCATTTGGCGACATTTTCAATTATATAGATGCATTTAAGATTCTAAGCTACCATTCATGTTTCAAATTTTGCTCCTTTCTCGATACTGAAATGCATGTGAAAATATAGCAAAATGGACGTCTCACAAATGTCACATATTGTTGACAAAAATCAGTGCTCGTTTAATTGAAGATATTACATTCGAATCTGAATTCGGTCTAATATTCGACGCGGAACTTAAATTGCATTTTCTTTTTACCCTGAATAAATGGCATTTTGCAAAACAAGATTATGTTTGACTATTTTAACGGAATGTGCCGTTTGTCTTAGCCGAAACAATGTCTACCACCCCTTCCAAGAAACTGAAACATATCCGTTGAGACGAGCGTTTTAGAATTCGATTAAGCAATTAACCTGTAGAGATACATTCAAACTTTTAACATCTCCATCAGAGACACTTATTCACGATATCACCAGATAACCATCACCTTCTTCGCCACATCCCTTGACATTACACAGTTCGGCATCACAGCACTCAGCACACAATACAAGGTCTCTGCCACCCTGATCCCATTGCTCCTCTGGAATTTCTCTGAATTCATCCTTCTGTTGAATCCCTTGGAGGGAAGTGGCGTTAAAGGCAGCTCTTTTCTTCCCAAAAGATGCACATTTCTGGAACAATTTTTCAATATTTTCGTCAATAGTGAAGCAATGAGAGAAGAGGATTGCTTGAAAAAGTACTTAGTTATAAAGGCTTCACATAAGATGATACTAATAATAATTAGGTGATAATGCATTCACCATAAGTAGCATTATTTTGCAAATTATAACTTTATTGTACTTACTTATATATAATAGAGAATGACTTAAAATGTACAGTCCTGAAAGTATATCTCTCTGATTCTATTTTGTACATCTAGTCTTTTGGTATGTTTATAGTCTTCCATTGTAAAGTAGATGTTAGTTGTGTTCGTCTCACTAATGTAAGGTGATCTGACTTTAAAATAATTATTCCAGCAATCACAGCATAAGACAAACATTTTGTTTCAATTAGGAACGTTTAATGTTACGGTCCTCACTGAGTGACTGTTCACACTTTTCCAGACAAACATTTTAGTGACATGTTGAAAGTTTTAAAGAAGTTCTTTGGAGAAAAGAATTAACCTCGACGATTTAAGATTTGCTTTACGCTTTTGTACGTGATGGTCTTGCCGTGCTAAAGGTACACCTGTCTGTCACCTGCAAAATTTATTTGCCAGTCAATTGGGATATTGCATCCAAGTCAGTCAATAACTACACTGTTAACTTTATTATACATACCCGTAAGTAGTAGTTCAGATAGGCCCTTGGTAGTCCAATCAGTTTGCATGTATGTATGTATGTATGTATGTATGTGTAGTTTCCCGAGCTTTAGGTCTGCACAAGGTCAGCTTTTACTGGATGTCAACTTGGGATTTTAATCACAAGACAGGAAAGCTATTTAAGTTTCAACAATTTAATAAACACTAATAATGGTAAATGTTAACGGTACCATATGCATGAATGAAGTCAGAACTCTGAAATAGGTCCAAGCGAGTAAACAATACCTAAAATTCTTTAATTACATAAATGTGTGGCTCAGAGCAAAGTTAAGAACGTACATAATAAAACAATCACTGCAAACAAATAATGTATCTCTCAGGAAAGAGTACAACCCAAAACGAACTGAGTTGTAGAACACGAAAAACGATACCACTCGAATGTGTTTCCCAGTGATTTTAGTATTGTTGTGGTCCAGAATGCACTACTGCTTTAAAATATAAATTTAGAATTGTTTTTCTTCTTTATAGCCAACTTAATATCACGTTAATGTAATATGGAAATAATGAATACTCCCCTGTAGGAATAATACAATGAATGCTCCCTTCTATATATATGTTTAGTCATTTACCGTGGCAACAGTACTGATATTTTAATATATGTATCTAGTTGAATTTCCATATGCAACAATTATATAATAGTAGAATAGATTATTGTTTTATCACCCGAGTCAATATAGATGTAGGCCATCAGTTCAACCAACGCTATTGTAGTATAGCACTGTTAATTCTACGGGGGGTGGAGGTGGATCAATCTTCAACATTATTGTAGGTTTATTTCATAGCATTTGGAATATTATATCGTCTGTAATGGTTTTATTGGTTTAATGTGATCTCTACAGTAAGCATACCGCTGTCGTATTAGCTCTATTTCACTGTCCTCTTATTTCATATAGACAGTCTCTCTGCCGGTCGGTATGCGTCTGCCAAAATACGGCACACGACTGGTATTTATACCCTTGAGACCCACTGGTCTTACGCAGAAATTGATGGGAAAAACCTTGGTCGTAAGTGCGTGAGGGAAACACACGAGTATATCGATTGACACTTAACAACACCTTAGAAACGCTCAAAAGTATTATGGCGGGTGAATTGTGATTCGCACTTACACAAATACTTTGGCAGTGGAGTTAATCTTTATTTGGGCATTTGATGTGAAGATATTCACATCTGAACTTAACTCTTTATCACAGAAAACGAATATATTAAGCTAAATAGTGTTACAGGATATAAAAGAGACCAAAACACAACGACCGAAAGACCGATTTGGACCAACATTGACAACGGGATACAACCCCGTACGAAGTAAGTGCCAACCACAATCACACAAATTAACAATATATTAATAAGACAAAAATCACTAAACGTGATATTAAAATATTTTTACAATTATTTATTGTGTCTAGCAACCCTACAAGTCCTTTATGTCTTCATGTATGTATTAAAATCTATCCCATTTTGTTGACCACTGATATAGACATGAATCACTGAAATTTAATATTTAATGTTGAGAAGTGTGAAAATGATGTTTAAATGAGCCACACACTACTTATATTTTATAACACCAGAGTTTATCACACTATGTATGTATGTATGTATGTATGTATGTATTTATGTATGTATTTATGTGTGTAAGTATGTATGTGAGCAGGTATTATAAATATTGCACGTATTACATTAATGTTCTAGAATTATACAACTATAGAGGTTAAACTAGGTCCAATAAAAATTGATGATGCTAAAATAAGAAATTAATTTGGATATATTCATACAGATGTATCAACTATTGCAAGGGGGAGACAGTGGTATGGAAAAAACCTTAAAATGTTTGTTGGGGTAGATAAAGAAATAGATGATTGCAGTCTAATTATATAGGAAAATAGTGCTCCCTATGATTAGAGTGACTTAAGATACCATTACGTTTTGCAATAAAATTGTCTTCAAAATTGTTGTCATCGTACAAAGTAGATACGAAAAATATTCTTTTCTAAAATAATACACAAATTTGTTTAATATGCGAGAAATATGACCAAAGCAGAACATACAATCTTGCAATGCTTTGAACGCAGTTGATATAATTCCCCTAGATCGTCATGATATTTTTTGTGATTTTGATTGTATCATGATGCAGAAGTAACGTGTAACAGTAAAACGAGCATGTTCCAGTCGTGGTGGTGTGTAAGGAGGCCACACACATTTTTAGAGAAATACCATGGGCTTACTTTCCCTATGGATACGCAGAAACCCGCCGCTATAAAGCATGAGCAATATAGTATCGTTACAGTGGTGTGCAATAATGCAAATAATCAACCGAGTTGCATCAGGGATCTAAAAGATATGTTAAATGAATCCACCTGAGATATTAGGAAATGTTTACAGAGGAACAAATGGTATCCCTACTTTTATAGGTATAACACATTAGCTCAATGTGCATATCTAGTGTTCCATAATTATACGATGCAAAGACATTTCACTGAACAAGAACATGAAGACAAAAAATCAGGAAAATACTTGTACCTTGATTGACATTAACCGTAAACGTGAATCCAAGTAATCAAAATCTCCCCAGGTTGTGTCGTAATCGACTTATCTTATCTGGGAAATCAATTATTATCGAAAACATCTTGATGCACATATAAGGTGGACAGCTACTGATGATGCAATTGAAGAAGATTCTGCCCTGACCCCCTATCATAGTCAAGGGCGTTTCCACAGTAAGCCACTCTACAGTTTAATTTTTTTACATGTCTATAAAACACATTTATACATGCTTTCTATATAGTTTATGAAAGTATTGTCTATTTAAACAAATACCTGAAACACTGGTATGAAATGAATATACATCTGATACACATTTTATTTTCGCTTATTTTCATTTACGGGTGGCTACTGTGTTCCATTACAGTTAGACTAGTTCTCAATGTTAAGGAAAGTTTTGTGCTCTACCAAGAAACGTATTCTTCATCTTCTGTAAACTGTGTTGTTTTATGGAATGTCCGTGAATAAACTATACTAGGGAGCTTGTCTTAGATCATTTAGATTTGTATTTCTCTTACTGACTTAGGATCATTTTCACTTAGTAAACATTTTCAAAACTCTTTGTAAGTATTATTCACTTTTAATGATTAGTACCTCCATAGGATTTATTAATGTCTTTCACAATCTTTCTACCGAAGTAGTTAACACCACATTGTACATCAAACCAAACGACACAAATCATTTGTATTACCTATAAAATGTTGATGACTTTTAAGGAAAAATTCAAACAGTAAACGCACAAATACTATTGTAAATGCAACATATACGTACTCGTCTTGTTCTTGTACATATTCATTAGAAGGTTGGAAAATTATTATTAAGTTGAGGCAGTTTTTCTTTGTCAAGTATTTTATTTGCATGTGAGATCATGCATTCGGATGATAGAACAAAAGCATCAATAAGGTCGTTTAAAACCTAACTCATCAGACTTTGAACACACAATCGTTCGTTCAAGTAAGTATTCCTCTTTCCTATTTTGTATCGAAACCTCTTTTTATACCTCTGTATTTGTTACTAATGCCATGCCAAATTCACCCTTTGTCCGATGGATTCTGTTCAGATACTTTGAAGACATAAAGACTCGCAGTAAATGCTAAACTGTTGGTGCCTGACTGGGAGCTGATGTTAGCAACAATTTTATTTCGCATGTTGGTAATTATTCTACATCATATGTTACATTTTGCGTTTCGTCTTTGTTTTATTTGAGTGGATCAGTTTTTATTCGAAATGCATATACAAATCGTGATGTAATTGTCTCAGATGTAATTGTGAACTCTATTGTGGCTTGGTTTGTTTGATATTTGCTTTTGACTGAATTAAGTTTCTTAAATAGATTATCTGATATGTAAGTATTCTTTAGAAACACTCATAGTGATTTAAGTCAGGAATGATCACGTCGATCAAGTCAATAATTTTTGTGCTTAATATATTCATCTTTGCTTTGATATCTTAATCGGATTGTTCTCTTAATCACGTACATATTTTTATCCGTCCAAAATTGATTTGAAAGTAGCATAGTAATACGGAATGTGTATTTTATTTGTGTCAGTCTCCAAAGTATATATGATTATCTTTTGCTTGATTGTGTATATGTTAATATTAGGCATGCGTACCGCTAAGCATCTTATTTCCATCACTGATTGCAATGTTTATATGGGAATCGAAAAGGTTCCAAAACGTTATCTTAATAAGCCCTCTAAAGTCACTTTAACTTCTTGTACTTAGTTTTTTACTTTGGAATATATAAAATCTGTTACATTTGTTAATATCACTCTGCTCTTTTGCATTTAATATATATATATTCAGATCTTTCACTTCACATTCAAATTTATTTTACATTATTACTCTGTTCCATTGTAAGCTTTTGAAATGCAAGATGTCTTTCTAGTAGCTCTGTAGTAGTTATGTCAGTTACCTGAACCTACATGTAAAATGCAGCTGCCGTTGAGGCTTATATTGATGCTAATAATTTGACCGAATCTGACATATTTCCTTCTCTGAGTGTAGCAATGCTGGAAAAAAGACCAAATCAGGAGAACCTCTTAAAGATATTCTTATAAATTACTTTGCATGTCAAAAACATATTAAAAAACTAGAGTAAAACTAATGTTCCCATCCTTGTGATTTATGCTAATATTTCATATGATAATTACACCACTCTAAACTGATTATAATTTCCTTTAATGTTATAATATGCAAATAAATATAAGTGTTTTGATTTATTTAATTTTGTTTCAATAGTATCGTGCGTTGATAAACTGTTCCACAGAGTGATTTCAACTTTTTGTTTGTTTTATGCATCCTTCATCAATCCATTCTTTTTGTCACCATTTGCAGTCAATATATCTTTCACTCTGTTACTGAAGATTTCGGGAGCATCTTTGCTATCCAAGAGTCATACATTTTAACCTTATCTACAAATTGGCAGATCGAGCATAAATTACTGTGCTTCGGTCTGCGAATTTCATTGGATGAGGAGGCAAGTCACCGCATCCAATCAAATTATTTTTTTCTCAATGGGAACGCACAACTTGAATAGACTCAAGCATAAACACTTTCCACTGCCGGTCCCTGCTTATACAAATACCTTTCAGATAAATACACTTTATTGGCTTCACTCTGGTACGTGGTCATATATTAGTATGATATTACATTCTTGTACCTGCGGGGTTAATTATATTACTAAAATATTTTTTGGACATTATCGCGTTTAAGACTGTTTGAATGGACCAGCACTGTTGTCTTGAGGTCCTTCTAAGATTGGGTTAGAATGTCCTGAAGCCAAACTTACTCAGCTTTTCTCTGGTGTTGACGTGAACTTATTCTAGCATCTTTATACCTCTGACTTGTTTCATGATAATTGTTGACTACCTCGTAGAACACATAATAAGCAGATATATAATTAACTAAAAGAAAACAAAATGTCCACTGGAACTATTTCAAAACTGATTTCAGCTTCATTTGACAGCTAAAAACCCGTTTGTCTCTTGTTTTTTCCCCCAGTTCCCACATTCTTCAAACCTAAAACATCCTGGAAGTAATAGGATCCTCTGACGAGCATCATTGTTCTCGAGATCTATGTAAAACCCAAAGATAATCTTTCATAATAATAAACTGGAAACAGCTTAATTTCAGATTTTACTTACATTCCTATCTGTACAACCGACATTGTATGTTGTGTAGCCCGCTGTTGTTAGAATTGATTCTATGGAACATTTCTGGAATGAAAGAATATATCATAGATATGAGAAGCCGATGATCTTATTATGATCTCAGACCGGCCAATTCCATGGAATGGCATAATACGTTTTTCAACTGATTTCACTTGGCAGTATCAACATACAAAAGTTTCATATATTTACAAAATGCACACAAGCCTCCATTAAAACGAATTTCATATAATTGTCCCACAAACATATGTTTGTTATTGTATGCATCACACAATTAAAACACTTGGAATCAAAACATTAGAATAACTTTACCTGTATAACAGATATCGCCATCCTTAACCGTTTTGATCCAACCCGCAGGTTTTAGACACTTACCTGAGGAGATAATATTAACTTATTACGTTTTGTTTTTAAGTTTACACTCACTTGGCCATACGACCAAGTTGGGGCATAAAAGGGTGATGCGTTCGGCTTGCGTTTTAAGTGTCCGTTTACGATTGCTATATTGAACTTCTCAGAAACTTCAGGACCGCTTTCAATCAAGATGGCCTTTGCGAACTAATGTATACAAATGATGCAAATCTGCATTTAGCTTGCGTATAAATCAGGATGATCCTCAATCAAGCGCTGTTGCAGTCATGTAAAACAGAAGATCCTTCAATCGGCTTTGTCTCAAATTATACTGAGATAACGGAGAGTGTAAATCTAGACAATTGATACCGATCTAATATTGACGATTGCAGCAGTAACAAAAAGAAGAACAAAATTTAATCAAGTACCATACAACATCCCTTAACAGAATTTGATCAGATGTTACAAAAGGTCTTAACAACTTCTTCACAACAATATCGATGTGCTATCAAATATGGCCGTTGTTAACAACTACAGAAAAAAAGTTATAACTATCACCGCTTCAATACTCTTGATATAATTCAAGCAAATGTGACACAAAACTTTATGTCATAGAGACGATTTAGCTGAGTACAAATGATGTAATTGTGTTATCACGTTTTGTCGAAACTATTAACATATATAGACACTTAACTATGAGCAAGCATTAGGTTATAGTTTTGAAATTGTATGAATTTAAAATTGAAAGGCTGGGTCAATGCAACAATGCGACATAAAGAGGACCTCTAATGTTTAATAATGTAACACTGAATTCTGTTTATAACATAGCTTTTATTTTAATGGAAATAGTTGAGAGAGAAAGTGGATTACTTTTGTTTGTTCTGACTCCGATAGTGACGTTTCATTTGTTGCGCGTAAACATACTCCCGGCTCTAATTGAATTAATTAGTTATATTACGAGTAATATTCACACGTAGATATTGTATAACAAATTATAATTCAAAGTGCAAATGTACTTCCAACTCCATAGAACGTTTGACACGGATGATTAATTTTCAACATCGGATTCCCGTTCATAACTCATGTACATTATATGTAATATCGTTTACTGGCGTTAGATCAGTCGAAACAAATATCATAACTACACGTTCATTAGAATGTACTCAATGTTGTGAGCATACGTGTGTCAATTCTGCTACTAAGCATTCCCTTTGTTGGTTATGTACGTGAAAGGACGATTACTGGACGTAGAAATTCCAGATTTATAACATTTTTGATCAGTTATTTGTTTTTATGTATTTGTAACAATACTACAGTGCAGATATAAACAAATTTTATTTAGATTCTGAATTGCATCACATGTTTAGAAACATTAACTCGTTGGAAATATTTTGTAGCGAAACATATTATGTGGTCGAAGAACTCTTTTATTTGAGAGTACCGACAAATGACCACATTCTTCTCTAAACAGGGGTGAGTTATTTACTCCTATAAGTTAGCGTTTCTATTACGATTGTGATAAACTGGGGTCCATATTATCGCCCTCCACCGGCTCCCTGTACATTGACCGATACTTTTTTATTTGTAACGAGGCAATGTGTAGTAAGTTAGTCATATTACGACAAACGTTGCCTTTTAATCATAATGTCCATTGGGCAAAATGATTGGGCAAAATGATGTTTGTGTAGTCCAATAAATTACTATCTGAACTGCGCTTGAAATTATCATGGAGATCCCAGGTACAGGTCTCTTACTCCTCCTAGCACTCTCTTCAATTACTGATACCGTTGGTTGTATTTGTAACAAGCACCTGAGAGCTAATGTGCCATTTTCTGATGGACGAAACCTTTCACCAAATGCTCCAATGGCGATCGGTTCGAAAAATGACTGCCTCGAATGTTTAATGCAATATTAAAACACCAAAGGTTCCATAAGGCGGAGAAAGGGATAACCACACGGTTTTGGCCAACCAGGAAAGGGAAAACTGCGCTATATATATATATATATATATATATATATATATATATATATATATATATATATATATATATATATAGTTATAGTAAGGGGGCCCCAATTGACATTCAGATATGGCCGAAGGTCCGTATATGTCTGGGGTGGGGAGAGAGAAGGGAAATCTCCAAAGTTTTGTTTTACTTATGATTCTTAAAGTAAAGGTCAATATGTACGGCACATGCCGACTTTTGTACATATGATATGTAGCTTTGTTGAGATCATCAAAATCTCTACGGTGTTTTTATATTATGACCAATGGCTTGGTCCCAGTGGGGTAAGGATATAACAAGGGGCAAATATCAGCTTTACATGTTGATTCGTTTTTAATGTCTGATAAATTGGATCCATGATTCTCAGTTCTATATTCAAAATGTCGTTCAAATATATCGAAGTAGTAGTAGACGACTTCGATCTTTTACCCCTCATGCTGGCTAAATTCATCATTTTACCTCATGGGTAAAAAAACTATCGGAGAGAATATCACGGTGGATGAAGGAGTGGCTAAATGGAAATATAAAGGTAATAACAATATCCTAAGCACTTTACCGTTGATAAGTTTTACGTGACAAACTGTGTTATTAATACAAAATTAATTGTATAAGTATAAACGTGATTTAGTTTACAGCATTATATTTCTGAAATTCAAATGTTTTGTCTGCTGCAGTTTTACTTGATCATAAGCTGCCAGAAGAAATAAAAATATTATTTTGAAAGAAGAAGAGGAAATGTTTCTTTAGTTAAGTCCCTTCTGTTTCCATTTTGAGAGGTGGTGGTCCAACAAAACCTAAACTTTTTTCTAAGACTTCTCAGCAACCAGGATAAGATTTGTCTGACGTAAAACGAATTGCGTATTTATTCATATGAGCAAAACACCATTTAGAATGTAGTAGTACATGTTGTAATTTACCTCATGAACGCCGCATTCCTGAACGTACTCACAATCACGTGGTCTAGCAGCTGCAATGCAGCTGAGGCATTTCAAGGCAGCTGAAATTTTCAACAAAACAACAAATTAAAAGCAGAAAACATATCGCAATCGTCATTTCTAAATCACAGGTTGTAAGATAGTGATCCTTAACCCCTATATACTTGTCATTGTCTGAAAATGTCACTCTGATTCAATCACCAGACCGGTACTAATTTAGTAATACATGTTCGGAAAGCCAGTGACATTTGTCGAACTATATATATCGATATTCCGTATCAAACGTGTAATAAGTGTAGGAAGTTGTGATCACACACTTTAAAGTTTGTCAGCGTGTATACAGTACGTAGCAGAAGTAGTAAATAACTGAAAATAAATGAAGATATGACTAAGACACAAGACACTGATTGGAGTTTCCACAATATTTATCTAGGAGCGTTTAGTGTTATCCTTGACTGTCACCTCACTACATGTCAATTCTTGCAACGTTTTGTCTGTAAGGAATGTGCTTCTGGTCAATATAGTATCCAATACTTTATTAGGTAATGTAAATTTGTACGAGTCTTTACATTAGACAGATGTACAAATCTGACCCAATATGTTTATTGTTTGCAAATGTTTCATGACGAGAACGTTTCGTTTTGGAATTTAGTTCAAAAGTGTCTACGAGAATGATGATGCGGACAAATACTGCATATTTCACACAAACTAATTTAAGTCCCTATTCATATAAAAATGTTTTATATCGGGATAATTTCGCAGAGATAAAAACAACATATTAATTAAATAACAACAACAAAATCATATAATGAAACTAAAAGAACATTCCCCATACTGCACGATGTGGAAAAAACATAGAAAAATATATTTAGCTAATTATTGTATTACTCGTGATATGATTAAAATGAGAGCATGAAGACGCGAGACTACAGAAAGCCTTCTAAGTTGAATATCACATACTGCACTGTGTACGTTGCAGAACGCTAATCTAATCGTCGTTCCGTACGAATATATACGAAACCACAGACTTCGTTTCTCGTCAAAGCAATTTATATAACATATGAGTATGTTTTTCTGTATATGCCACTAAAGACTGTAGTCATTATAATGTTACCCTTAGCTGTTAAATTGCTACAGAGCGACAAAATGTTATGTCTTTTTACGTGTTGCTTAATATTCGTTGCGTTTGGATCCAATATTACAGCAAGAGACATAAAGGTTGACGATATAAATGTGTGTCAAGTATTTTGTGCATTCAAAACAAATTTGATCAAAACAGTTAATTGGACAATATAGTTGCAGAGAGAGAGAGAGAGAGAGAGAGAGTCCAGAGGTCAAATTTGCGTGCTTGAAAATGAGACAGACCAAAATAGTCGTTCACAGTCTATAATTCAAAGACGAATTTCTGAAAACAAAGCTAAAATGTACAAGTTGTCTAAGTGGTTCAGTATTATCTAAGTAATACTTCCATGCATACTGATAAACAAAAGAAAAATTCGTACTTTGTATTTCAGTATTAAACTCTAGTAGGAATTGAAAATTTCTATTGACTTAGTGTTTCTGAAAGACTTTCAGTGTTTTTCATATTTGTAAATACGGACGTAGTCTCATATTATATAAGAACGCGTCTAGTCATCTGTAGTCGCCTTGAACAGGCGTTGTTACTGGAACACTGATTATAGATTGCCAAAAAGTTAGAGGAATAGTAAGGAACTTTGTACAAGTAAATATATCACATCAGCTCCCTTGTCCCAATTGTACCCATTGGTGGAGACGAGTTTATATTGAAAAGAGGGTTATAACTCTTACTAAAATAGTGTGAGGACTATGACCTGGCAACATGCATATCGGACGAGAATACTCATCGTATTTCCTAGCAATCCTCTAAAACCTATACAACGTAGTTACAGAAAAATAGTATGTCATAACTGGAACACAAAGATTTGTAAGTATGAGCCTTTTTGGTCTCACTGGATAGTTTCGTATTTTGACCCCCACTATTTTAAAGGTAGAAGGCATGAATCTAATTATCACAAGCCTAGCATTTATAAATTCACACATAAGCTAAATCTATAATGTGGTTTAGATTTACTTTGAGTTAGGCTTGGAAACAGGTTGGTTTGTTGGTGATTGCCTGTCAAAGTTAGATGAGCATTGGAGATCAAATATGTAACTTGGGCTGCAAATGAGCTGCCGACTTGGCTTACGTATTTATGTGTGCTACAGAAGTAAATATCTAAAAATCTAGATGGTTGAGGGGTGATGAAAATCATGCTAATTTGTTATAGTACTGGTGAACTTTATTCATGCATAAGGCACATACTGATTCTTTTAGTTGCCTTGTCACAGGAAAATATTAAAAATAGCAATTTCTTGTCAAAAATGTATGTAAAATTTAGGGGTTGGTGGCAGTGTTGGTTCAGTATACAAACCACCAGTTGCATTCAGGAATTAACCTGATTACTGCAGTCAAAATCTCACATGTATGCTTTCTACAAAAATCATTAGTTTGTTTTTATTTGTATCTTCAGTATAAAATTATTCTCATTTTTCTGTAATTGGTCATTGTTGGATGAAAATTCACCAGATAAACTGTCCAGTGAGACATTTAGAAGGTTTCACTGCGATCCATTAAAAATTCCTCGCATTCACAATATCATGTTAACACTATTTAGTTGAAGAAAAAGTGTGCAAAATTCAAGCACACTTTTGCAACACATATCGATCTAAGTAATGCAGCGACTAATTGTAGTCTTAACTAACCATGCAGAAACTTGCATGCTAAATATGTCTATGTCAAGAAAAACAGGTTTGATCGTGCGAATTTAGAAATTTTTTTTTTCATTTGTAATATTATGGTATTACAAATCTGTAATCAATGTACCAGTGACAAATGTTTGGTGGAATTGAACTTGTACTTTGAGTATAAAAGGGCAGTAGCTCTTTTACAGTGATTTGACAATATGCGCTTCTGCAGATGGTGACTACAATATTTATCAAGCTTCACGGCGTTCAATTAAAAATCGTGGTTATTGGTGAAGAAAGTGAAAAACGTATTTCATCATAGTTCTTGGCCCAGTTTGATATTCACTAATATTTAATGGGTTTGTGGAATCAATACAATACAAATTCTTTCTGGAAGGTCAGACAGTTCTAATCTTTAAAATCATATAGCTTCCTGACAATTTTCATGAATAAAAGTAAACATTAGCAATATCAGTTAAAATTTCAATCATGCCAAACAGAAATGGCAGAGAATTTAAATACAGGTAAAATTATTTCTGTCACTTACCAGCTCTAGAAACTGACACATATATCAAAGCTGCGACAATAGCTGCTGCACCTAAGATAAGATCATAAAAGTGGGTAAATTAGGTCACTGTATATTACTTTGTTATAGATAGAGCAATAGAGGGAGGTAGAGTGTAGGCTGGATAAAAAGAGAGATATATTCATTAATAGATTGGTATACATGAAGCTACAAGACTATATTATTAATTGGCGATTATGCAGGTTCTATACACATTTATTAATATCTTCATCCGTTTCGACGGAGAAATTAATTTATCCGTGCAAGGGCTAACCACCATTTGATAGATTGTTAAAAGGGTGGATAGAGATACAACAAAGTTGTTATACATCATTCCCTCTCTCTCTCTCTCTCTCTCTCTCACACACACACATAAGCCAATATATTACTGTCGTTCATTTCAAATGTATACGATTCCAGGGGAGCCTATAATAGATATCTTATATTAACTAGGATCTGTGGATTTCTGGTCAGGGTAACCTTTGGAATCTAATATTACAATGTTTATAGTTTAACATGATGATGGTATGTTTCGCGGGAAAAGTAACACTGTATCAGTATGTGGTACTTTAACTTGCAAATGCTATTAACCCCTCCACTCCTCGTGAAGCGCTATAGACCCAAACGGGTATTTAACACTGGAATCGCAATATGTCCCAAACAGAAATTGAAAGAAGATATATCACTTGAGAGCCAAACGTAATAATGTGTGTTCCATATTGTCTCTTTATGGGAATGTGAAAGGTAGGCAAGGTAATATAGATAAATACACAGTGTCGCTGTTTGCGAATTTGTGTTGAATGGAATATATACAAGTTTAAAATATAATGGGATATGTAATCTTAAAATTACAGTTACTGACTATTGCCCAATTAACTAATTGCCATTCAACACCATCCATACTATCCAATGACATGAAATGTAGTAACACATACGCTAATCAGACAGACCAGCACTGATAGCTACTCTTTAGCACAGATCAGTGGTAGGTGCAAGCTAAAGGAGTATAAACAATTAAATATATAAAGTTATAATCAAACATTCTCAACTCCATTTACTGACCTCTCTTGTTATCCTATATACAAAGGGAAATATTCTTCCCGTACTTTATAAACAAAATTACGATTCTCTACTACCAGTATAATCCTTATAATTTTAAAAGAGGAGTAAAAGAAGAAAAATGAATACATATGCACGAACATATTAAAGAGCAGTGAACTGAGCTATGTTTTGCAAACCACACACAAACTTATCTATAATACATATTGTTCGGAGACCATGCTAGGCTTATAATTTTTTGTACCAGTCTAGATTGAATATTCTCGCTATACTTAACCTCACCAACTATGCTAATGGCAGAATGTTTATAAAAAAGTTTGTTATCGTTATTGAAGACAAGTGAAATCCTGGTTGAAACTATATAATTTACTGTCACACTAGTACTTCAGTTTAGGTGCAACAAAGCACGGGCTGGTCTTGGTTTACCGAAAGTTACAGAGAGAGAGAGAGAGAGAGAGAGAGAGAGAGAGACAGACAGACAGAGCGACAGAGAGGAAATAGTTAAAATATGTGCTGCTGAAACTATATACGTCAGTGACACATTTTAGTGAAAAACTAACATTTGTTGCTCAATTAGCACACAATATAATGAGCAGAACTGACTTTTCTGCTGTTGCAATAGTGATACCACGATCAGTACTGCTGCCATTCTTCCAGAGATGATTACATTAATTTAGGTTCGGAATATTTCTTACCTTCTTTGTATGAATGTTTGCTCGTTGTATCTCCAACACTTTCTTTTACATCATTAGCAAATTCTAATTTTCAACCGAGGCAAACGGAAGAGTTTAAAAATAAAGATATGAAAAACAAAATCTATCAATTAAGAGACATAACTTATGGTTTTATCCACATTATTTTATATCCTTCACTTGGTTATAGGTGTGAAGTATTGGCAACATCTTAAGCGTGTTAGATAGTAATCGTACATTTGTGAATTTTACATGTGGAATTGTTGAAAGTTGATGTCCACGTATTGATCATTGCAATTGTGTCTTGAAGGTATATTGTGTGTTGGGTAGTTGAACTTTGGGTTTAGGATCTTGAAAATGGCATGCTGGAGGTGCTCTCTTGTTCGGCATGATATGCCGGAGGTGTGTGTATTTGCCTAAAAGAATACTGGGTATTGATTAATGCAATGCTGATGGTAACGTGTTTGTATCAGATAGTAGCTAACTGGATATTGGTCACTCAAGCGGCCTGTTGATGTTATAGTGTGGTTTTCGGACAGTAGATCTCTGGATATTGTTTGCTTAAATTGGCTTGTTGTATAGTAGTTGTTGTTGTTTGAATAGAAGATCACTGAGTATTGGTTACTCCAGTGCTGATGGTCTATCGTTGGTATTGGATATAATTTCGATGGATACTAGTCACTCCAACTGTGTCGTGATGCTACATTGTAGATATAGGATATTAGATCAAATGATGACTGTTATGTACATCTGATTTATCTTATATTTGATTTAATTTAACTGCTTATATGTTAGTTTTATAGTTTTGATTATTCAATCACTTGCCATTTTAATGTAACTTTATTTACTGGATTTGACATTTTCCAGAAATTCAGTTTGACCAGACTCTTTTTCGAAAACACCTAATAATAGACACTTTGTATCTAATGCTGACCATTTCGCGACTTTGACTCAGAATAAGTAAGAGCTGAAGTGAACAACTTTTTAAATATTCTTTCTCAGGGTAAATTCATTGGTTTTAGTCAAAGCAATACTGAGTGAGTGTTAATAGGTATGCAGAAAGCTCCTTCTTTGTTTTAGAAGAGTTGTCATGTGACCCTCATACGGGTATATATTTTGCGTCTTAAATGAATGCATAACTGTTTTCTATAGAGAATTTAGTCAGTCGGGCTTTAAACCATTGACGCATAAAGGTGTTTTGTTGTGAACAGTTTGAGTTGTAATTTTGATTTTTCTTCAAATTATTTTGGATTTCAAGAAATTGTTTTTTTCCTAGATATACTTGTGCTATAACTTAATTCTTGCACAGAGACAGTTCTAGAAAATTATAAAGAATTTAAATATAATCATATTTTTTGTGATTCCACAAAGAGCTGTTGAGACATCAGTACGATGCTGACCACATAATACGTCATGGCCTTCCATTTTGGATTTCATCAGGATTTAACTCAGTTTCATTAGGACATTTTATTACTAGGATTTCTATGTTTTAATTCTTGGATTATTGTTCGAATAATTGAAGATTTGATTCGTAAAGCAGTAGGTTCCTTTTCTCAATTTTACCTTAGTTTTCAAGGGAAATAAAATATGTTAAATGTTACAAAGTATATTTTAAATTTTACTAAGCTTGCTGTCTTCACTCTTTTCTTGTTAAGTTTTCCAAGAGCCTAAATGTAACAAAATATTAGGGGCTTGTCTGGGATATATGAATTTTAGCCAAATTATTTCAAAACTTTGTTTTAGAAATCTGAATTCCCCTAGTTTTTCAAAGTTTTTAAAATATCAAGTGTTATCTTACATTTTTGAAGTCTTTAGTAAAATCAACAGGCTTTTTACAGTGTCATCAAAAGTGGAAATCTTTTTTTTTCAAATTAAACCAAGGATGAATTAGACCTTATGAAAAAAGATGATTTGACTCAACCTGCAAAAATATGATCGTTTTTAGGCTTCCTTAAGAAAGAAAATAATAAAACGTTTTGGTCCATAATTTGCGGGAAAGAAAGAAAGTTTGGATAAAAGTGTTCTGGTCTTGATAATCTATTGATCAGATTCTGACATAAAAGTAATGGAATTAAAGTTAAAATACAATATGGAAGGTGGAACCTCAGAAAAATAAAGAAGAAAAGCAAATGCAGTTGCAACTGGAGAAAGAGAAAGAACAAAATGTTATTACTGAAAGAGAAAGAACAAATCAAAATGCAATTAGATAAGGAAGGAAGAGAGAAAGAAAGACAAATGCAGTTACCAAAACAAAAACAAGCAAAAAGAACAACCGCAGTTACATAAATTATAATAGCAAATGCAACTGCAAATTTAGAAAGAGGAGATAGAGAGAAAAAGACATGCATTTATAGATGTAGAAAGACGAGAGACACAGATGCAAATGCGAAGAGAGAAGGAAGAGAGGGAATTTCAATTTTGAATAAAATAAACGGAGCTTGCAAGTGAAAAGCACATTCCCACTTAACATACTTATTCACAACTTGATGTCACTAAGAATATTATGTCAGTGCCTCGTTTTCTAGAAAAAGAAGTAGACCAATATTGAAACAGTAGCTGAAAATGTGAAGGGAGCATTGGACTCAATTATTACATTATGAACTTCTAGGCAAAGCTCAAATTAACTATAACTAAGTGAGGACTATGATTTGGTGAAGGAATGCATCTTAACGGGCTATGAGTTAATCCCTGTGGTTTATCGGCAAAAATTCATGAACTATAAAAATGAAACTGGACAACTTATATCGAAGTTGAAAGAGAAAAATAGCAGTTATTTGATTGATGGTTCTTATCCAAAAAGTTGGTCAAGATTATGAAAGTCTGAGACAGCATGTGTTACATTTTGAAAACTGTATCCATACTGACATTAAAAATTATCTCGATGAGCATAAGATCGAAACCTTGGAAAATGCTGCTCGTGTTGCTGATGAGTATTCCTTGCCTCATAAAATTTCTTTTGTAAACAAGACTTTCACTCACCAGTCTTCTGGTAGAAAAGTATATCAACCTACTACTAGTCCTTCTTAATCCCAACCTGGCACAACTTTTAAAATTCACGCTTCTGATAAGATTAGTAAAAAATCATTGTCTCTTCCTACGTATATCTATTGCAAGAATAAAGGACACTTTATTTTGGATTGCTACAAATTAAAAACTAAGCATCAGAATCAAGACATACCTATTCCAAATGCTATTATTTCTAAGAGGTCAAGTCACGGTCATGTATTGAAGGCAATACATTTGTTTGTTCTAATAAACTAGAGCCTAATTTGATTATGGAGAATTATGAACAATTCATATCGAAGAGTTATATATCTGTTACACAAGGGTGATTCGGCCAGTTTGATCCCTATAATAGTTTTAAGGGACACAGGAGTCCTGTATTATCAGACACTTGCCATTTTCTAAGAAGTCTTCTTCTAATGAGACTGTTCTTATTCAGGGAGTTAAGTGCAGCTTTGTTAATGTTCATCTTCATTGTGTAAATTTGTCATCAGGCTTAGTCTCAGGACCCGTGACAGTCCCGACAGTGTAAGTTGAGGGCATATTACAGCTACCTAGCTTGAGATAAGTTTGCGGTTAATCCACTTGTAGATGACAAGCCTTGTTTGGATCCAAAAGTAGATCCTTTTGAACAAATTCAATGAGTTGATCACGAAAGTATTCCTTTATCTAACACATATATTGGCCAGCCTTTTGGTGAGGTCACTTGCACTCCTTGTTTGGATTAATCAGAATGTGTTAACCACAGTGCTACTCTTTAAACTATTCATTTTCTTTATTCTAATCAGAGTGACAAACGACAGTCACTTGTCGTCGAACAGGAAAAGATCCTGAGATCTCTTGTTTGTTTCAAAGGGCTATTCGTGAAACTGAAGCCATTGAAGCACCTGTCTGTTATTTCATTCAAAATGGAATTTTTATGAAAACATGTAGAGCCATCTAGGTACCAGCTGGTGACCAGTGGTCAGTGGACTATCAAATTGTAGTTACACAATCTTACCGATAGGAAATAATTAGTCTGGTCCATAAAACTCATTTGGCCTATCAATTAGGGATTAATACGTTGGCCAAAAATTAAAGTAATGTTTGTAAATACTGTACACCTTGTCATACTTGTCTAATAGTAGGAAAATCCAATCAGAAGATACATACAGCTCATCTGCAACATATTCCTGCATTTAACAAATCTATTAGCAGAATAATGGTATATTTTCTTGGTCCTTACCTGAGACCAAATGATGAAGCCAATACTTATTGACCATTGACCAGAGGCAATTCCTTTGATGAATATTAAATCTGGAACAATAGTAAAAGCTTTGATACAGTTTACATCTCAATTTGGTCTTCCCAAATCTGTGTAATCGGATCAAAGGTAGAAGTTTAGGTCTGGAACTTTCCAGCTAATTATGTTTGGATTTGGCATCCATCTGTTCTAGTCAAAAGTGAAATTACTGTTTGACAGAACGACAATGGAGAGAACTTTTAGAGTTTGTTCTCTTGCTCATTCATCAACATTTTCCTCCGATTAGGTATTATGGCCCTTACAAAGTTAAGAAGAAGTTGAATGAGATAAATTATAATGACAGTACTCCTGGGATCTAAAACAAAGGAGTACCGGTATATTGAGAGATATAGCCATGTTTATCATGCAACTGATTTAGTTGTACCTGTCCACTCAGTGAACATTTAAGTGAAGGAATACAATCTAGACAAGAAACTGTCATATTTGCAACTACAACAAAGAACTGAACTTAAACAGTTATTATTTGAATATGAGCACTTATTTCCATATGTTCCTACAAGAACAAACAAATATATTCCATGACGTTGACATTGTAAATTCCAAGCCTGTGAAACACCCATCCAGGATGAACTCTCTTGAACTACAATACTTGAAAAACAAAATTCAGTATTTGATGGAGAATAGTTTCATAGAGCCAAGTAAAGTGACTGGAGTTCACTATGCGTACTTGTTCCGAAACCAGATCATACTTTCCGGATGTGCACTGATTATAAAAAGGTGTACATTGTGACTAATGTGGATTCATTTCCATTACCAAGAATTGACCACTGCATTGACTAAATGGGATATGTCAAGTATGTCACCAAATGTGACCTTCCGAAAGGTGTTTGGCAAATTCCCCTGATGGAAAGAGCAAAGAAAATTATGACATTCGTGACTCATACGGTCTTTAGTAAGATAAAGTGATGCCATTTGGGATGAAATGTTCGCCTAGTACTTTTCAACGTCTAATGAATATGATTACCTCTGGTCTAGATTATTGTTATTCTTACATTGATGATGTCATCATCAACAATGACATCTGGCAAGAAAAAATAGCGACAATTACGAAATACATTGACAGACTCACTGATGCAAGTTCGAAAATTAATTTATCCAAAGGTGTGTTCTGCCGTGCTAGTGTAACATTTATGGGACATATCGTGGGGCAATTTACAAGTTAAACATACAGCTGCTGAGGTCAAAGGTATTTCTGAATTCCATGTGTCTGTTACTAAAATGTAACTGACACTATCGGATCTTTTTCTCCAACGTATCCATGATTGCTGAACCCATGACAAATGTATTGAGCAATAAAACAAGTTTATTTGGACTGAAAAATGTCAGGCGGCTTTTGATAAGTATACAGACATGCTTAAAACTCTCGCCAGTTATTGTCGCTCCAAATGTCAGCCAGTCATTTTAATTGTATGTTGATGCAAGTGATTCAACAAAACTATTTCATGTACAATTTGTATAATTCATAAAGGTCCTGCTTACGTTATTTTTTATACGTCATATATAGTTAATATATGGTAAAAAGAAAATTTTATTATACAAATCTTTCTTTTTACATCAGTACAATGCTGACCATAGCATACGTCATTACCTTCCATTTGGGATTTTGTCGGGAGTTAAACTCATTCTCATTAGGACATTTTATTACTGGCACTTTTTTAATTTTTGGATTTATTTTGGATTTAAAGCGTAAAAAAGTGAGTACTATTTATCACTCTTACCTTAGTTTTCTATGGAAATACTATATTTGTTAAACTGTAGAAAGAGCTTGATGTCTTTAATCGTTTCTTGTTACGTTTTGTATGAGCCTAAACGTAAGAGCGATATATATTATATAAGTGGGCAATTTTAGGCAAATGAAACAAAACAAAAACCGCAATGGATCCTACGCCTGTGCACAAACTCAAAGCAAGAGAGAGGAAATATCAGAGGAACCCATGCTAATGAATACTTTTTCAGGAAATGAAGACAATGAAATAGGATTAAAACTATTGTTTGTTGTTGTTGAGATTTCATTGTGATTTTGTATTCACGAAAAAACAAAAACAAAATGTAAGCGTCGTTACTTCTTGATTTGTTTATTTTAACTTATGGAAACGGTGTTCAAGCTCACACACACATACACACACAAACACACACACACAAACGCACACACATGCACAAGCAACACATACATGCAAAAATTGTATTATAAATGAACTCTCTGTCCTTCCCTCTTTTGTAGTTTTCACATTTATTTTGTAGCATTTTTTTGGTAAAGGCAAATAAACAGAAAACGTCGAAATGTCAGAATCTTTAAAGACAATGATATTTTCGAAAAACACAAGCAGAAAATGTTGCAATATTGCAAGAAATGTCAACTCCAAATTTATTTGTTTCACAGTGTGCCAAAACCTTTAGTCTTGTAAAAGCTAGGAAAAAATCCCACCATCAAGCAAGGAAACAAATTCTACAAGAACATGTGATGTATCATATTAGATAAGTTATGGGCATCGTTAAAATGGTAAAAACCGAAAAACCAATATGACTCTCTCCACATTATATAAACAACTGGAAAATAGAAGGAATATAATATAGTATTACATCCAAACCCAGTTAATGTAATTATTCATTCAGCGTACTGTAAGTTATTTATGCTGTTTTACTTTGTATTTTAGGAAAATAATTTTATATTTTAAAACTCACAAAACTTGTTGGTTCTCATTCTTGACCTCTTAAATATTTTACGACCACATAAGTATAGCAAGTGTTAGCTCCACCTTTAATCCTTTTTAGAGTACAGATTACAACATTTGAAACAAAACATTATAACCGCAATGTTAAATTCCCATGAGAGGCAAGGGAGCCATTTCAATGTGCTAGTAAAACTGAAAACTCCAATTTGGTTACATTCTTAGTGAAATTCGTGTACACTTGATAACAACTGCATAGCAGTATTTTGTTGATAGGAACATTCATTCTAGTGAAGCAATACATTATAAACCCTATGTAGGCTTCTTACCGCATTTATAACCAATATATTTGCAAATGGGTTGAATAAAGTAAAATGTGCAATGTGTACATGTGGATAAGCGCACTTGTTGCTTCATCCCATTACACTGTACTAGTAAGTTATTTCAATTATAGATGTAGAAGAAAAAGGTAATTTTTGTAAGGGGATGGCAGCCAGAGTCGGAGGATTACATTGTTTGACGTCCACTTCGTGTACCCCTTTCATTTTTCTCTTATAACGGCCATATGCTGATGGGTAGTTATGAGCGCTGGTCCGTGTAAACAACATATGATTTCTTAGGTGTAGGAGTATTTGATATATTTGTGGGAAATTGAGAGTAGGTCAATGGATATTTGTCAAGGCGAAATTATTGAGTCATAATGCTTAATATCCCCGTTAGACCCTATACTATGTATATTTTTCCGTGATTCCTCTATTCACCAAAGCGCTAAGAATATGTAATAATGCTAGTTTATCGTTAGACTCCATACTATTCTGTATTTCCTTGATTTCCCTATTCTAAAACTCGACACAAATAAGTAATAATATCAATTTCGCAACGACCTCCAAGTGACAGTTATGTCCTCCAAGTGACAACTCTAGATCAAGTCCCTCTAGGATCCGGATTGATATTCCCGTTTTAGTTCCTGTATGGGTTCTGCATGTCACAGGTCAACCTGTGTTGCAAAGTCAAGTCTCGTTAGAAGCTACGGTTAAGCGATAATTATGTAACTGGTTCGTTGTTTTTTAATTACGAAAAAATTATTTGGGGTATTTAATAAGCTTACCATCCATACATTAAGAGGGATATCGGAACACGCTTGACCGTATTCCCCAAAACATCCGTGACCCTCGGATATCAGATATCATGCGTATATTAACCGTATGGATGGAAAGTGGTTTTGATCTTATGAAGCGCAAAGTGAAAGGAACGAAAAGACTTGATATAATCACATACCACCTATTTTTGTAACTATTAACGACTGCTCCCAATCACACCATACAGTAACCTTAATGATAACGCAATGACCTCCGAGTGACAAATCATTTTTTTGAGGTCGCTCCAATCTTCTAAGCATATAACATTCATTTTAAGAACTGCAATTGATACGTTATATAAATAAAATGAAGAACAATTTCGATTAAAACTTGTTTGAACACAACACACTTACTTCTCATCCCTTGGCTGTTTCTGGTTTTCATATGCTTGAGCGTGTCCTAGTAGAAAATACAAGGAAGTTCGTCATTTCACAAGATTATACACAAGTCTAGATGGGTCAGATGTTCTTATCGCTTAAGCCAGGTTACGGGAAAGGGGATAGGTCATTTGGTAGTATTATACCTAAAATACTGTTAGGATGGGCTTTTGGTAATTCACTTGTCATCTATCATCTGATTCCTACATTATAATTCTTTTTATCCCGTTCTTATACACACGTATGCATAAGCAATAGTGCAATGTTTTCACATATGTTTTAAAAACTGTAAGCAAATTAAAAATATATGGCACAAGCATGTATATTTCAGGTTACACAATATTGTTATGTTTTTGTTGTTGTTGTTGTTGTAGGGTTTTACGTCATTTTCAGCACAAGATAGTTTATACATGGCGGTCAGTATAACTGGTGGAGGAAGAACAAAGGAGAAAGAAAAAAAAAACATAGAAGAACCACCAACCAACGAGAAGCTACTGGCAAGTGTTCTCACGTACCCACGTTATTATTGTTATGGTAAAAGTATGTTACTAAAAAACTCTCTTTGCTGCTTAAGACAGTATTGACGATGATGCTTATCATCACGCTCGTCGTAATATCATAGGTCAGCAATACACACGTATAGTAGAAAAACAAGGACGTACACATTTCCAGCCTTTGAAAACTTTGCACATTTGTAAATTTGTTTTAGACTACTTTTTCGCTCCAGGAATATTCACATAATATAGATTTATACGTAAATATTAGTATAAATAATAATTACTACGTTTTGTCTTTTGAACGTTCATTGAAGTATGAACCAATTAACGCTGTGCAAACTGAATGATCAGCGAAATTAAAAAATATACTGGTCAATACGTGTAGTTAATATTTACATGTTAAGAACAAAACCAAAATAACATATTAAAACGAGTGTTAAATAGAGCTGTCTAACCTGGATAATATATATATATATATATATATATATATATATATATATATATATATATATATATATATATATATATATATATATTAATGAGGTTATGTATTTCCCTGAAATGTGAAATAAGTATAATCAACATGATTTTTGTAGTATGAGAGAGAGAGAGAGAGAGAGAGAGAGAGAGAGATGAGAGAGAGAGAGAGAGTGATGCCAGGCGGGCACAAGAAAATGACATTACTTGACAGACTTTTCGGTCTAAAACTCCCCAGATTTATTCATCCAGTTTCTGTCAGTGTCATGTGTGCATCATGGTCTATCCATATTAAACGTTTCAGTTTTATATTTTCTAAGTCTTATAAAGTAAAATTTATGTGGTCTATCTTGTTTATTGTTTGGTTTCTTTCATTCGCAGCTTTAGCTATTTTCATTAAGGAAATTTATATGATCACATTGCCCTAGCTGTGGATGGAAACCAACGTTACCTCAGTACAGCATGCAAAATATTTTGCACATAATTATATGCGAATGTCAGAAAAAGTACTGCCATTATTTCCCCGTAAAGTAATGCATATGACGCATCATGCATAGGGTTAGCGTCCGCACATGGTGGCTTGATCTACTTCATCGCTTGATTAGCACACACAGACACTTGTATATTCATTCTTCGATAGTTATGCAGAAAGCAACAAATGCAACATACTTGGGATGATGCAGTCAATAGTCAATGCATATGTTTCATTCATCCAGTAAAACAATAATTATTGGCACACCGCTGGTGGATATAACTAAGCACAGTGTTTCAAATTTGTTCTAATACTTTTTAAGACGATGACGTGAACCATACGTGCTAGAACATATTGGTTAACATTTTGAATTGGGAACAAGGGAATATGCGCGAAATGGCAGATTTCAAAAGCATAACCTTTAAAAAGGTTGTCATGGAGACAATCGCTGTACATTTAGCTATACATCCCAGTATATATATACCTTGTCCTATTATGTGATTCGTCCTACCCAATACATACCTAATCCTGATTTTGCAGATAAGGTCCTGCTATTGTTTACTTCTTTCATTTGAAAAAGGACTCTAATGTACATGTATAAATACTCTTTTCCCAGTTTTGTATTCATTATCATTCACCTGATTATCGCTTGCAGAACATCTAATTCGTGCACAATTTTGCCAACCTCAGAAAACATTCCTCATAATGTCACTCAGCGTATTGTCCATTACCGATTTAGTCAACTTTTCTTTTGAATCCACTCGCATATTGATCACTGCTAAAGGGAGCGAGGCAACAGCACTTAGGTAGTTTGGACAAAAACAACAGCGCAGAAATGAAAAAGAGACAGGAAGCTTATGTTCGAACTTTTAATAGTAGGATAAGGCAAATGTGATTTTTTTTT
This sequence comes from Sinohyriopsis cumingii, assembly GCA_028554795.2. Lineage (NCBI taxonomy): Eukaryota > Metazoa > Mollusca > Bivalvia > Unionida > Unionidae > Sinohyriopsis > Sinohyriopsis cumingii. The sequence continues at coordinate 31,326,462 of CM068831.1, read as the reverse complement.
CTCTCACAATTTTTATTACTGTAGAAGTAGGATTCCTTTCAATAAAATTACTCTAAAAATGAGTCATAATACTTTATATTTATTCATCATATACTACGTTGTTGTCCAGACACGGCAGGTCCGATCTCTTGCTCAGTCATCCATGATTTGTAAATATATTAAACCTGAAACGCGTGACTATTTTAATTTTTCAAATAGGACGTTAATCTATTGCATATATTGCGTCATGCTAACAGCTGACTTGTAACTTTGATTTCACTACATTGCGACTTTCAGCATATCATCGTTGTATCAGTGTGATACTTAAACATGTGTCTATCTGAGAAACAAACTAAAGGTGGGTAAGACACAATTAAGACTAATAATGTGTGTGATGTTACCAGTGCACATAGAATCACTCATACACAATCAGAAGATACGAAACAAAGCAATATGTTTAATAAATGCAGCAATAAATATTGGCAGATGTGTGCAATAAAGATTGTTCATCTAACATGCAGAGGAAATTTTAAACAGAATTATGCTGAATAGTATATACGGTATAAATGAATATTAATGGATGTACATTTGCAAACACTTCAACAATATTCAATCCTCTCAACAGCGAAAGCATGTTCCTTCCGACATCAAAACAATTACTTGCTTGTTAGAGCCACATACACAACAATGGATTCTAGCTACAGTTAATATTACTGTAGAAGCGTTTACATTTAGTCGTACGATTACGATACCAAATTAATACCACATTTATCAACGTATACAAAAACACGTGGTCTAACAGACTGTGCAGCTGCGACATATTATTGCAGCTTAAATTCAGAAACAGAAAATAACTAATATGAAACTGTCCTGGTCATTTTTACAAAATGTGCTCTAAACTAGAATAATCTGATAAGAAATGCCTATCCATTTTATCTCCCGCCAAGGATTAATTCCAGGTGAAACGTGTGAATAGCGGGTGGCATGTCGAAAACATTATTCGCAATTTCTTGATATTCGAAAACATTCTTGGATTAAGGAAATCACTATGACAGTTTGTGATCACATTATTTATAGTCTGTTCATATTTAAGGGAAAGCCAAAGCAGTACAATTTCTGGAATGGTTACTCATACCATAATAAGTTTCTGCCCCGCCATATCTATATTGGATTAATGTATCTCTAGACGGTCACGATACATCTGTAAAAATGCTGTTTTCCGCTCTGTAACTTTTGTTAAAAGCATTACTACTTGAAAGCAAATTTAATACGAGACTTTACATTAAGGATATATTAACAAAATATACGTTGGTGTACATGCCTTTCGTTATTATTTGCATTTTAAGATGACGATCACTATGTTACCCAAGTTTAATGGAGACCAATTGAAATATTTGAGACTAGTAAAGTTCACTAGATTCTGTGGCACTGCATTTGGTTTTAAGTCGAAATGGCAAAACCTTTATAAAAGTATAGGGAGCAAGTAATTTGTCGATAGGAATATACTGAGTTGGTCTAGAACTGATTATCATAATACACATCTAGCTTTGTATTGGACGAACTAAAAGACACGAAGAATTCTACAGACCTCCCCGAAGGAATTTATTTCTGCATAGTACCAGACCTTGTTCGAAGTTCGCTGTTTTCTGGCTTTATTCTCCCCTTTGATTTGTTCTTCAGATGCATATTATTGGTTCTTGTTTCCATTAAATACCTTATTATATTTAATAATTATATTTTTAAGCAAAGTAAAAAGTTAATTCTACAAGGAGAATATTACTCGTATTTATTTTCAGCTTGCTCATTTGTCAGCATTCCTTGTCTACATTTGTTTAAATTTTTCTGAGTGATTCTCATCATACGACAGAGAGGATAGGCCTGTAGTGTATTGACATGGCACAGAGGAAGCACGCACATGTAATGTACTCCATTAAACCATATCGTCTACTAGAAGCTGTCCTTGCAAATGTGAAGAAATGAGGTGGAGCTAATATTTTCTCCTGAGAAGAAAATAAATATATATAACATAATTCCTTTGATGACAACAATGGGTACATATGTCAAATGGGTGAAATGCGTATTTTTCTGGAACATGTTTAAATAAAGTATCAATGACAACAATTTTGCAAGCACGGATTGCGACTTATAACAACATAATTACACTGCTAACACGTCTTTGATACTCCTAGTCCTGCGAATACTTGGTTCATTTTAGCTTTACAAGTTATAAATGCATGATGCATAATTTGCTATTTACAGTACCTATGTCCATATCATTAGAAAGATCCAGATAATTCAGATGCTTAAAAGGTTAGGAAGACCAAGACACATAATGCATAGCGATAGGTAAATTAAAATCAGAAAATAAATGTAATATAACGCAAAAACGTGGATTTGTCGACGCAACAGACAATGCAACATATATTCGTCAAACTGTTTATTTACTAAACCAGGGACAACATTGTATAAAATTTTATGCTGTCCATTAACCGTATGTATTGCCGTTGCCATGTCGATATAATCTAGTAAATGTTACCATGTGCTAAACTCTAGATACGAAACTAGTTTGCAAGACATAAACTGCACGGGAGGATGCTTCCTGCTACAATAAAAATGAAGTTTAGCTCAAGGGACTTCCCTTTAAAAATAGTGTCCATCCAAGAGCTGCCTAAATACACACACGAAGATACTACATTTGTCTAATAAATGATGCAGATAGAACGTTTTGTTGTATATTGATGATTTTTAGACTGGCTCTACTCCTTAAGCACCCATTTATTAATCATAGTTCCAAACGATACTGTTCCGTGGTATAATTTATAATGTTAATCCATACAACGCTGTAGGACACAAAGTTACATAAACTAGCATGTCATGATGACGCAACAGATAATCATATATTAAATGCTGGTTCTCTATTTCATGCGGATTAAACATGTTTGTCTTGCTGATTAGCGCCTGGAACAAATAGATATACTCTAAATCTTGTTTTGCCAAATTTTTTTTCTGTATGTATGTATGTATGTAATTAAAAGAACATGAAATCGATATTTGTTATAATTTTACCTAATTTCTCACAAAGTAAATCTTAACTTTGTGAGGGGTTTCTTAACACATTTTTACATCGACAAATAATAATAATAACAATAATGATGACTTTGTATAGAGCCTAATCTTTAGAAGCTCTAAGCGCTTTACAACATTATACAACACCTATAAGATATAAACCATATACTAATATTATTACAAAAACAAACACCGTGAAATTAGAAAAATATTAAAAAATATAAAACATGCGGATAATATTTCAGGTAGGAAACATTATTAGGTCTTTAGGTTTGTTCTTGCAGTCGAAATAAGTGAGTTTTGAGAGCCCTCTTGAATGTGATCACTGTGTCTTTGTGTCTAAGTTCAGTGGGCAATTCATTCCACGTTGCTGGACCCTGGTACGCAAAAGAACGCTGTCCGTATGACTTTGTTTTCATAGTGGGAATAATGGGTATACTATTGTCAGAAGAGGAGCGTAAGTTTCTTGCTGGTGTATATACATGGGTGAGATCGAATAGGTATGTTGAACTAGAGTCCGACAGTGAAACGTAGCACAGAGAACAAATTTTGTGTTTGATTATAAACTTTGATTGGAAAACACATGGGTTGTTGGGTGGGATCTTTTTGCTGTTATTATTATTTTGTAAATAGTTGCTATAGATAACAGTCAAACAAACGTAGTCCGCAGAATTTATCATGTGCAAATAATTCCAGATCAGTGTCACGTGTACGCTTATTTCCATCAAATTGTAGAAACTGTGGCCAATTCATAAATGTTGAAATTATTCTGCATTAAATTGCATATAATTCACTCTTATTGGGGAAGGCGTGTTCATTTACCTAACATTTGGTTGACGGTTACTTGTTTTAGTGCACTCTTTCTCGTTATTATTATAATTAATAATAATAATAATAATAATAATAATAATAATATAATTATTATTATTATTATTGTTATTATCATTATTATTATTATTATCGTGTGCAGCGCGTGCTCAGCCATTTAACAGCGTTATCATCAGCAAGGTGGAGAGCATGTAGTCCACCGGGGAACTTTGTCCGTGATCAGTTGTTCACACTGTGTGACATGGTCTGCAGAGCTCCACAGCTACAGGAAGAGTCAATGGCCTGGCCCTATCGGGCAAGGTTGACTACACAATTACTCTGTCCTGTCCGAAAGCCGGTTAGCGTCATTAAATTGTATTTTCAAGGTGAAATCTTATTTCCGTGAAGATGTTTTATACACACATTTTCTATTATTTCATATTACTTTTGCTGCTTTGTATATTCTTGATATAATGTGAAGTAGTGCGAGCGGTCGTTATGCCTTAATTTGGTCCCATTTGTGGTCATTCTATCGGCCCTCGCCTTCTACCGTCCCTCGCCCTCGTCTCTGCCTCAACGACAATTAACCCACACTCTACCGTTGCGGGTAGGTCGATTATACTATATCAACAAAATGATATGTACTAATATTTGTCCATATTTATGTTTGTCCTGACAAGGAGAGAGGCTATATTAGTAAAGCTGTGATTATTTCTGTATTATAGAAATATTAGCAATGCTTTAATACAAGATTTGAGTGGTTGCCAGACCAGTGACTCACAAAGTATACAAAAGGAATTTATTGAAGTTTCAGAAAATGATACAAAATTGACAAATAATTGGAATAAAACAAATGTGGTGGATAAACTGAGATTGTGGTATCGTTTGAATGCTTAATATAGATTTATCAAAGATGCATAGTAGTGTGCATTCTCCGAAATAAATTCAGAACTCATTGATAAGTTGTTGAATCCCTGAGTGATCTTTGAAATGGAACAAAATGAATTTGGGCAAATGTTTGAATCAAATAAAACTGAAAAGAATTTGCAAAATATCGTGAATGTGTACACATTCCAAAGAATCAAAACCTCGCCAACTGCATCTGAGGCGAGTGACGTTTTTGATGATGTCAGTGACGGGGATATTCAAAAGCAAGCTAATGAAACAAATTCTTTGGGGCCATAAATATAGCGATGACATTTCAAATGAGATGTGTACCAGTGTGATATTAAAGAGAAATAGAGCACCATCCATCCGAGAAGAGATTTACTGCAGCGTGAACTTCGAGAACGATTCGCAGAAGCTATTGGTAAAAGCAGCAAGTCCTATGAGAAAAGCAAACATATCTGAATTACTGAGACTCGTATTTTTACTGAATCAACCATTACTAACGGTTGCCACTAGAGCAACAGCAGCAACAACAATTGCAAATAACACAATAGTAAGACAACTAAAGCAATTTGCATGTGAACATGATATCCAAAGCTGTGCATAAGTCGAGGTCCATCTCTAACCGTATCAACCCTTTCGTGGATCAAATTACATAGCAACACCAAACTGGGTTGGTCGGTCATGAATGTGAAAAATTGTGCCAACATATGCTTGAAATGGGCAAATTTGGATAGTGCTATATGCGTCTATTGACAATGAAGAATTGCCAAGAAAATATCAGCAACATCTGGGTGAACTCAACTTTGGTGATATCGAATTTCCGGTGCAGTTAAAAATATAAACACTGAACAAATTTGAAACACTCTACTCAAGTAGAGCTGTTAATGTTTTACCTTCTGACAAGTGATTTTATCTGCTGACACTCTCCACCCATCGACAGAAACGGGCGAACCCAGATTGATTTGGTGTTGCTGAGCTGAGCGAAATGAAAGAAGCAGAAACACAATAAACATAATCTATATCGCACTACGTTTAGATAAATAATCTAGTTAGGCGGCTTAATTTGAAACAACAATCATCACGGTAAAAATTATTCATCCAGACGTTGCATGCATTTATTTAAGACTCAATAACTGCTCACTGGTCATGATTGTTACTGCGGTAGTATCAGTGAACACAAACAGTGCACAATCATGCAAGAGCCTGATCAAACAGTGCTAGTCGCCTGAACGGATTCAGTGAGGGTTATGTTATGTAGCAGTACGAATGGATGGACAAACGTCTGCCAGTCTTTTATCGTACCCAGAGTACTAGTACAATAAGCACTTTTAAGGTATTTCTCAGATGGAACGAAGTTACTTCAAAATGGATTAGGCATCAGCATTTTTCACCAGCAGACATTAATATGACTGGAGATAACATTCGTGAGTTGTCTGCACCATTCATTGCTGGATTTGTGTCGAAGTTTTCACTGATGGGCACAGTCAAACAAAAAGTACCGGTTCCAATGTTAGTGACCACTGTCACATCACTGGCACGTACAGAGGTGCCGCACAAAATGAATGAATTTGCAGCTGAGAATATACCCCAAAAAGCCAAGACACCTTTGGTTCGTCAACATGAGTATAATAGGCAACTAATAATGTAAGCCTTAGGCACGGATTAGAAGTCATCGATAAACATGATCCTGAACAGCATGGAAAAATACATGACTATCCGGCTGGGGAAAATGAGGATTATCGATTCGATACAGTTTATAAATTTTTCCTTGGACAAGTTAGCTAACAATCTGACGGCAGTGAATTTTAGAATATTTTAGTCGATAATCTCCAGCCATAATAGACATGCTGCAGAAAACATTTTGTTTCCAGACGGGTACAAGAATAACTGGAATAAATTTACTGAGAATCGGATGCCACCGATCAAAGCGTTTTATCTATCTCTGACACGTGACGATATATCGGAAGGCAATTTCGAACAGGCAATGAAAGTTTGTTTACATTCGAGTGCATATACCTTGGTGGCTACCACAATATGTATCTGCACACTAATATTTTGTTGCTTACTTATATATTTAAGAACTTTCTTGGTACTGCCATTCATGTTTACAAGCCCAATACGTTGTTGTCCAAACCAAAACGATCTGGAATTACTCACTGTTATTGATCAGCATCTGTTTATCGAGGAATCACTTAGAGGCATACCATACATGTCTAATCACAGGTACGATCATTACAGCAACACGAACGGGGATGGATATGACCCCACTGTCATTTACATAAACATCATGCTTCATATGTAAGAAAAAAACATTATGGATGGGCCGTGCCGCAGCCACGTTCGGTTGGTGGATTTCTGTGGATCGATCCTGCACACACTGACCCACACACTCACGTGCAAAATTGAAACATCAGCAGTAACTACGGATACTTATTTGAAGTTGATCTGGAATATCCTGAGCATTTACATGAGACAAACAACGATAATCCACTAGCCGAGGAAAGGCAGTTGATGCTCAGCACGTGGTTGTCTCCGTATCAGTGATCGATCGTCGATGACTTCCGCCGGAAATACACTGAATGAACGAAACTGTAACCAAGTCTTACGACCAAACACAATTATGTACTGCACGTGCTAAACCTGCAATTGTATTTGCGATTGGGACTGCTTGTAACCAAGATCGATTGAGTACTTGAGCTGAGTCAGCAAGTACGGAAAGTGTCGCATATTCAGATGAATACAGACCTATGCGCAAAGGCCACCAATGAGTTTGAAAAGGACTTTTTCAAATTCATGAACAATGCCATGTTTTTGGAAAACCACAGAAAATCTGTGCAAACGAATTCGAGTCGACCTTGTTAGTGATGGTGAGCAAGACATAGTTCGAAGGATCATCGCTGACCTGGCTGTTCAATCCAGAAAAAATCATTGATTGTTATTCAGTCACAAAATCACACAACATGCTGGCAGGAGTGGTTCGGTACTGGTAACTAAATTTGCCAGAGTGCTTGTTTGGTCAACCATTTTTGAACAATTCCATGAGCAATCATGGTCGCATTGGCTAACCGTTCCACGGCGCTTCAAATACCCAGTACCCACTCTGAATGTATTATATTGTGGATACGATCCGGCTCTTTGTGTTCAATGTTTGTTTGTCGTTTTGCTTCTATCTGTATAATTTTGATTTTGTCCACTAGAAGCAGTGTCGAATCACCTGTGTCCATGAAGTGCAGTCTTGGCTTTTATATCTCATTTGACGACCCATCGTACGAATCGTTTCTAATGTCAGATGGATCGCATTTAAATCATAGATTAGATCCACGTCGGTATGTTGACATCCACGGATATCTTTGATGTGATTTATAAGCAAGGTCATGTCAGAAACATGCAGCATCTACGAGGTTGATAGGTGCTTTACCAGCCTCCCAGTAATTATAGCCAGGAAGATGTTTCTCCCCTGTATATTTACTCCATGGTATTCCTGATAACTTTGTTAATGTAGCCACGACATTACTTTTGCCTTTTCTTAAAACATTTGATGCTTTGCTGGTGAATGTGAACTTTTTAGCCCCATAATGAACACAAGTTTCAGCAATTGCTAACCGGTCATTACATATTTGAACTGAAGTTAAATTTACGGTACGTATTTCAGCGTGACACAATATGAAGCCATTATCGTATGATAAAGACATACATTTATTCGATGGCTTCCCGCAAAACAAATTCGCAGATGACTTTGGTACAAAGTGATATTAAAATATTTAAGTCAGAGTCAGACAAATGCAGAATACCGGTGGAATAATTCCATTCACGGCAGTCATTCCAGCTACACCGGTTGCAAAATCTGCAGTATTAGGGGTGTCGAAACTGCATCAGGCATGGCTACGAAAATGGCGTCTAATATTCTGGCGCAAAGGTCCTCAATTACCAAGTCGTAGTAGTTTGCGCCATTGACCCATCCATTGAAAATTCTTGGCAAAGTCATTGAAACACTCGTTTTGTTTATATCCGAGATGAACCTGCATCGATGGTGCCACGCACACGTGAACCTGGCATTTTCAATATGGATTCATGAATAGTAACTGGCACTCACTGGGTCACATATGTAATAAGATCTCAAAATAGTTTGTATTTTGACTCGTATGAACTTACACCGCTAATCGAAGTCGGTAATTATTTATCCGGGCATGATAAACAATGGTTGTTTCATTCGACTAAACCAGTATAAACAAGGTATGATATCCCCAAATTAAGTAATCTTTTTATTGGAGAGTTGCGTGCATTGAGCATTCGCCATCACCGCAAACATATATTTATTTTGCATTAAAGTATTTGTAATATTATACAACAATGTCTATTAACATTGACAACCGTTATTCAGCTCGACGACTCAGTGACCATAAACATAGTGTATTATGTTCTCACATGTTTAAAGCCTTGTAACATTTTTAAAACAAATACATTATTTACATAGTACCAACTCTATATTTATTAGGAAGGTCATAATATTTATTCCAAGTCTTTAATTGTATTTTTTTAAAAATGTTTGTTGTCATAATTGTACAAACATTCACTAGAGTCTATAAATATCATAGAAAATGTATCTTAAAACCAAGGGCCATACCATCGCTCTAAGGGATGGACCAGAGTACAGTTGTGTATGACCACTAGTTCGAAAACAATATTAAACAAGATGGATTAGGGTCAAAACCTACGGAAATGTGTGTCGAGAGAGAGAGAGAGAGAGAGAGAGAGAGAGAGAGAGAGCATATATAAATAGAGTTAGATTTCAACGCATTTTTCGATACTGATGTCCCACTGAGATCTGAATTTATCGACGACAGCCAATACATGGCTTCCATTGCCCACCTTTCAGAGGCAAGAAGATATTTTGACTAAACCGGCTTATCATATTTAAAAAAGCACATAACATATACGTTCTACCATACAATGGTCGGAATGGGATACTACAATCATGGGAAATTTCTACTAATTGGAAAACATGGTGATTCCCACCTGGTGCGGCACATTCTATAATACTACAGAGTTCGCGGTCACAAGGTGAAAATGGTAATTCCGCGTGCCACTTGCTTCTACTCCTATTTTGTCTGCATTCTGATTGTCGACTCTGAAACATAACCATAATCACACACACAATTCCTGAACAATTTCTGCTGTATACACGCTCTATTGTCTGATTGCTTTGATCAAACTGTGGTTAACATGACGCCTTTTTTTCTTGTGAAAGTAAATATTGTCAAAATCAAGTATTTCATTTTTTTACCACCAAGAGTTATTAGACATTCATTTTGTTAAAAGAAAATGTATCCTTAGTTTAAACATATTAGGCATATCTCTTCCTCCATAACTCACCATCCACTAAAATGATGGTCAACACATTTTGAACAACAAAACTACTCGATTTTATATGTATATACTTCTGTAACGCGAAAGGTATGATTAGCACAATTAGAATCAAATCTACGACGTTTTATCAATAGAGGCTGCCTAGTATAAGAGATATTCTTGAAAGCTTGTCCTTGTTGTTGACTGCCGATAGGTTATGCTATGCATCAGCGATTAATCAGGTATTACATTGACCATTCAGTGGCATACATCGAGGATGATGTCGTACATGATATGACTGACTTGTACCCTAATAGCAGCTTTTTATATTGCTTTTGTTTCATAGCGCAAACGTGAATGGGTTGTTATTACTACAAAATACTGTTTATCCTGACTCTTTTGAAGATATCAACATTGGGCTTAATAAATGTCCTTCAAAACATTAAATGATGTAAAGAATTATGTTTAGGTAGACATTCAGCTTGTTAAAATTCATAAAAATGGTTTGTTTAAAGATAAACACTTTGATTTTTCTGACCTCATTTTGAAATTAATAATTAATTTTGTTTCTTCCCATCGCGATCAAATATTTTTCATTATTATTAAAATAAGCTGGAAAGATGATGCTGTGATTGTGCAATCCAAAGTTGGTTCGATTATTCTGCAGTGTTATTTGTCTATTCACGTGCCTTTTTGCTGATCATTATCCCAGATATGTATCTTAGCTAGACAGAATGTCTTTTACAGCAAAATATTTCTGTTTAGTGTGTTTTATTTATTTGCTATGTAGTATTCTTAGCTCCAGGAAAGATGATGATGAAACTATATGCAAATATACATTAGAGCTCATAATGTTTACGTATTTGATAGGTACCAATTTTAAAGGTAGGATTATAGCAAGATACAAAACACACACCAGGACTGATTAACATGTTATAACAGTTTTGATTAATGAAAATATAAGGGAAGTATCCAGTTCTTACATTTTATTTAATATAAAATATATTTGAAGATTTATTCTTACAGATGTTATTGAAGATCTTCAGGATGATGGTCAAGAAGAAGAAAAAGAAGAAAAAAAAGTTGTGTTACAAGTCTATTCTTTTAATATAAGTCACAGAAAAGACTCAAAAGCAATAAGCTTTGTAAATTTAACCAAATAATTGACTTCTATTGAATACAAAGTGAAATTGTAATTAAAAGGAACTTATGATATTACGCGTTAAATCCCAAATAACCCTAGAGTTACAAACACAAGTCCTAATAATTTAAAACAATGAAATAAATTAAATCCAACGCTGAGTGTGTTGATGTGTCTGTAGTGGCTTGTATAGTGTTGACGTTTCAACAATTTTTGGTTGAATCACAGTAATATAATTTCAGGTTTGAATTCACTATAAATTCCAGTGAATGTCTCTATCCAAGAATTTTATCAGAGCGATTTTTTTTATTTCCCGAGAAAAAATCACTTGAATTCAATAATTTGAAGAAAATGATTCCAGCCTGAAATGATATACTGAACAAAACTTTTAATTTAACTTGAAAGTGCTAGATCCTAAAGCACAACTGAAACATCCTTTCAGTTACACGATTATACAGTTCTATAGTTGAATTTTCTAAAACAAAACCTAATACCTAATGGAAAATAAAACGTTGTAGAATGATCCTGATAATTATAAAATAACATTGTTGGTTATTATTAGAAAGCAGAGAGCCTGGGCTAAATTAATTACACTATGGAAATTTTAAAACCTAGACAAAGACCAAAATAAACACATTTAGGTCTTATATTAATAATGATGATGATATTAAGCTCATGCACATAGAGAATATAATAGCTATGTAATAGTTGTTTCCAAAATAAAATTTAAATAAAGTCAATTCAGGTCAAGCAGAAGATGAACTCAATTTTGGGCAGGGTCAGGTCCAACATACAATGTTACATGACAAAAGCATATAACGAAATATAAAAGTTAATAAAAAAAAATAAGAAAAAATGCAAACTAAATTTACATAACAGCGGAATTTATGAAGGTAATTTATTAAATTTGATGTCCTTAGAGTTTAGAATTTGAAATAAATTTATGGGCAATGCTCTAAAAAACAAACAACCAAAAACAGATGTGATCACAAAAAAACACTAAAGCTGTCATTCCTATATCAATAGTTACCAAAAACAACTAATTCCATGATCCCATGATGATCCATATTGGAACATGATAGGAGCTTTTATATTAAGGACATTCACTTATTAATACCTGTAAGCTGAAATTACATGATTATAACATGTTATCTAACTGTATCATACTAGATTGCTAGGACCTTGTGCTGCATCAAACTAATTATATTACAGAGCATTATAGCAACAACAGAAATATACTTTTACAAAACTACAAGTTGTTTGCACATGAAAATAAAGAAATCCCTGTTAATGCTAACATTTGTACTTTCAAGATTGTTTAATAAAAACAATCAGTGACAACTTTTTCCCACAATATTAAACTTAGCTCATTTTATATCAAAACGTATTATTCAAGTATATCTAAATCATATTTAGTTAATCGCACGGTATTCCATTTTTTATTTGATGTGTTCCTAGAGATGTGAACGATTAAATTTGCCTGAGGTTAAACATTTTACGGAATATTTACTATGCTTGTACATTTTATTCCCTGGTAGCTATTGCTGTTAAAGCAAATTAAGAGTATGTTGCAGTAATATATTTGTCATTGTGAACTAAATAGCCTATTTGAAATGTCTTCTATTGTCCGTATTTTTTCCCTTTACATTGCTTAGGGCTGTTCCATTTAAACACGCATGGTACCCAAGGAAGACAATTAAAAAAAAATATATGCCAGGATACTTTGATGTCACAGAATTCATATTGAAATTAAAAAAAATTATAAAATGCATCTTTGGGTGAGAACCCAACTTTAAATCTGCCTTCCATGGGTCCCATGTATGTTTAATGGAACAGCCCTTACCTATTATACAATTCCTTTTTAAAATAGTATGTTTTTTGAATGTAAGATCTAAAAGTAAAAGGGATATTCATTTTTGGGTAAAAAGAAACTGCAAGTCAAGTGTGAAAGCAAAAATGAGAAAATGACTAGAGTACCATGGTCTAAGGAAGAGAAGACAGCTGAATAAAGACAACTGAGACAATTTATAAGACCTGCTTCACTGCCAGGAAAAGCAGCATGTGAAGAGACAAAGAGGAAGAAACCTACTTTGGCAAGGTGGGGTCCATTGAGCCAGATTAGAGTCTTTATTAAAAATTCAAAATCTAAAATTGTGTTAAAGCTAAAATGTAAACCCTTTGCCTACTAAATTCAAACAGATGATGCATATTTGATGGCCTATAAGTTGATACTTTTGGATTAGAAAGTCTGGGCTCCAAATCGACATGTTTATGGATCATACTATTAAAATCGTGCTATAGTTCATCGTGTAAAGTTTTGTTATGTAAAAACAAAACATGTTTCTCCAAAAGTATGAATAATAATTTGTAAAATTATTATGATATAGGGAAGAGATCGCGTACTAAAACATGTGGAGCCGACATTGAGAAGAATTAAAAAATATCTACATGATTTTCTGTAATAAATGCATGTGCATCATATGTAATTAAGCTAATATTTGTAATAAAAGTTGTTTAAATTTGATTGCATATATGTGCATTAGAAAATGATTAATCATGACAAAGGTATTCCATCACATTTTTCTTCTTGCAACTCATAATCAAAAATAGCATGCCCTGATATAAGAGAACGGTTTCAGGACAATTGTAAACCATATTGTTAAATTAGTTGACAATAATGATCATACTTCTGTATAAAGGCAAAGCTACATTGAATGATCAATTGATACAACTGTGTCAACAATAACATCTAGTTTTAATTATGATATCCATTGTCCGAAGAACAAACAACTTTGCAGTGGTATTTGCATGCTAATTAAACACACTAATGCTAGGGTCAAGTCATTCCAATTAAAACCTGTTCGAATTCAATGTTCGGGAGACCAGATAAAAAGAGGGAAATGAGACTACTCATAGGGTAGGGTATTAAGAATACTGTACCATGTAATGTCTGGTGTTCACATGCCTAAGTTTCTCCACCAGTGATACATTTTGCACTCGCCGCCAGAAATGTCATTCAGAGTAACAATTATCACAAGCGAAGATAAAAACCGCATGACACCTAACTACATGAAGTGTATATTCACTTACACTTATTTGTTGGGAATGGAGAGGTTATTGTACATACAAAGAAACTTACGCAATATTATTAAATAGTCATATTTTGGATTTGACCTAAATGGAGACTATATTTATATAAATATTATGAATATTTAAATTTGAAACAGAAGAATTATGGTAAGTATCTGATTACTTTACATTTACTGTTTTGTTCTTTGCAGTTTTTTCTTTGACGAAAGCTTGAGATAAACAGGGCAGTAATGTAGAAATAGCATGAAATGCGATAGAATGCAAATGTATGGCTCATCAAAACAGAACTCTGGAAAAGACATTTTAGCATCAGTGATGAAATTTCCCTATTGTCAGTAACCTGAAATACGTACCATTAATTTTCCTGAAAACGGAAGTTGCTAAAATGCATTTCACACAGCATTGCGATATTTATCCTATCTGTAACTTATTCATTTTTCAGTGCATCTGTATCAAAAATAGTTATTTGTTTTAAATATTTTGTGTGAAACAAATTAGGTAGTTTTAGCAACAATTGATGGTGTTGATATGCAAATTTATGCAAAATTCAGTAGTGAAAAGGATACAAATGAGGTATTTCTCTGGCCTTGTCTTGTATTCAGCATCTACTTATACATGGATGAAGGATTGAAACAGTAAAACATTTGCAAATTCGACTTAAACGGCATAATGACTTAAAGGCAGAGAAATAGGGTTGGATTTTCCTGTCGTGATTACAATGTGTTCTTAGATTTCTGTTTATTAATTTGATTCATTTTCATTCAGGTCAAGGAAGTTTAAATTAGTGTTCAGATGTAGTGCTCTTATTTGTAACTTTTCATATTTTCCTTAAGCAAATATATTTCCTGGCAGTGAGGTAGTTGTTATATTTTAGTCAATTAATGTTGTCTCTGAAGTCATGATTGCTTTAGTATACTTATTCATTACGGTTTTTTAACATGATGTTTAAAGTTTGCTTCTTTCTACAAATATGCTCTTCCTGTACATGTTTCATATTAGTTTTAAGAAGTTTAGATTTTAATTTCTTTACTCATAGTATATTGAGACATGAATACTTTGGTAAGAAATATGCAACAGTTTTGAAATGGGACATTGTAAGTCATGTACAATTTCGTAGCTCCAATTTAAATTTGTCTGAATATTCTGAATGCAAAACGTATTAAACATCTTTCAGTTGAATCTGTTTATTTAACAATTCTGTTTGTCAGATGTTTAAAATGTCAATCAAAGAGATTATATCCCTTCTATTTTCTTCACTTGTATTTTAGCACCTGCTTTTAGTGTGCTCAAAGAGCTGCTGCCCACTTCTCATTTGTATCAGTCTTTAGGACAGAAAGGAAAAAATCTAATTGGAATTATAGTACATATTACTTAACTTGTGTTTGCTCCTCTCTGAATTAGTAGAAATGAAATTATTTAAATTACTCAATACATTGACACTTGACAAAATATATTTGTCTTGCTTCTTGCTGTTTCTTCCAAAAAGGAATTGACAGTTTGATGTATCATCAAGTTTGGTAGGAACTACCTTTTCTGACTAGAATATAGATTGTTCATGCTAAAGATGATGTTGTCGTGTAACAAAGCTGTAGTATTATATATCTTTTCCTGGGATACTATTTTTGTCAAGACTCCTCCACCTTGGATGGAAGTTGATATCCTTTCGTTCATCTGTCAACACCCTAGATTACCCTCTATGGTAAAGTATTTTTTACTTTATTTCACTTTAACACCATTGTAACCAACATTTTGAATATTGTTCATGAGTGGAAGCAATAATGCAGGCTGTGGTCAGCTTCTTGTATTTATTCAATAGTGACGTACAAATTGACTAAAATGATGTCCTTTGGGTTGCATCTTTTATATTAAACATATTTTGGAGATGATGAGTATACAGCCATGTATTGCATGCAGTGAAATATGTGTCATATTCATACATGCGTATCTGGCTGGCTTAATTACATTAGAATGCAGTTTAATCATTTAATTTTTTATTTTCTTCTCATCTTTTACCTTTTTGTTTTTAATACTTTGGTTTCAAACATTATTGTGTAGGTGGACATAGAAGCTTAGTAGGGTGATCAGTGTGTTTCATAACCCAATGGTCATGAGTCCGCTAATCTTAAGAGGAACAATAAAGCCGGACTCTACGCCCTGAATAAGAACACTCTAAGTTTTCTCAGATGCAAACAATGAACGTGATATAAAAAGAATCTGGGAAGCTCCAGTGTCTCTGAATAATTTAATAGGAATAGGCTTGGCAGAATTACCCACAGGTGATATAAAACCTGTCGACATGAATGGCTAATAATTATCAATAGTAAAATCATACTAATTTGTTTGACCCAACACATTTATTGGTTTCAATACAGGACTGTTACCATGATCTCTTAAAAATAAGAGTATTTGGAAAATCTGTCTTTATTATGCTGTTTATTTTTCAATCTGTAGCAATCAGAAACAGCATGCACTTTCTTGCTGCAATAAGTGCACATATAAAGAGATAAAGATTCCTTGTCATAAGTATCATGTCTAAAACATGCACCAGAATGAGACTTGAGAGTATTGAAACGTGACTGAGATGATTTTTATCAGAAAACTGCTGAGATGAAAAGTTACAGACAACATAAACGTTTGATTCGATAAATAATCATCAGCTGTATGAGCCGCATTTTCTAGCATTTCAACCTATTAGTCGCATTAGGAGGTTAGCGTTAGGACTGGTTGGCCTGATGTTAGGATAATATGACCGGGTGAGATATGATTCTACATGTATGCTGCATGATGCCCAAGTGCAAGACATCACTATTACTTCCACACTGAAGACATTGTGGCGATATGACTGAAATCTTTTTAACGCAACATTAAACATCTAAATAACAACCACACATTCCATTTTCCTACATTCTCTCTCTCGCTCCCGTCTTTCTGCAACTCCTTCTTTCTCCAATTGCATTTGTGTTTCTCTTCTTCAAATGTATTCCATGAGTGATCCGAACAAATTCCAGTACTGAATTAGATGATGTCAATAGCCAGCCTCAAATGTACTAATGTGCGAACAAGCGAGACATATCACGGTGATGTAATCCAAAACGTCTTTGAATGAATTCAGTACAATTCCTAAATAGTGATTTAATTAATGAAGTAATAAAGAGCGCTTTGAAATTGCAGTGAATAATGTAAAGAAATTAATCTTTTAAAATATTAACTGAAATACAACCTACACTGAGTCCTCAAAAACTGATGTTAAGACATGCAATAATGAAGTTATGTTAACTTCTCCCATTGCAAGCCCCCCCCCCACCCCCCGCCCGTCCCCAAAAATATAACATAATAAAACAACCAGATGGAAAGCTTATTTTGAGAATACTTTAAGTTTAATGTTAGGTCTCTTACTAAAACTTCAGTAAGAACATATAATGCAGCAGGTACACAAAGGATTCCCAAGAGGAACACCAGTGTCCTAAATTAAAACTCATGTAAACAAGTTTACCTCCAGTACTACAGATCTTAATATATAATCTAAAATCATAGAGAAATATTAGTCATGTATTACATTGTCTACACAACAATAGGATTTGCTTCAGGTAGACAATAAACTCAATTACTGACCAAGGTATAATGTCACAATTTAGATATAC
Source organism: Sinohyriopsis cumingii (assembly GCA_028554795.2). NCBI lineage: Eukaryota > Metazoa > Mollusca > Bivalvia > Unionida > Unionidae > Sinohyriopsis > Sinohyriopsis cumingii. The sequence continues at coordinate 31,308,501 of CM068831.1, read as the reverse complement.
ATAACAAATAATCATAGATAAAGTCCAACAAAATACAAATTAAATATACACCACAAACATTGTTACGTGTTTTTATTCCAGCGATATGTAGAATCTCGGCTACTTCCTACATTTATATGTTAAAAAATCCTTGCATTGTACCACCTGTATAATGCGTACAAGGACAGGCCACCGCCAGGTTTGTTTTAATTGTAAAATACCACTGTAACAATGCGTTACTTGAGACTAGAGAAAAGGAAACCGAAGCTTACGACTATATCAGGTACCCGTGCTACCATTGGTCTAAAAATGTATTTAAAACTTCAGTAGAGAATGACTTTGGTCAAGGCGAACTGATAAAGTGAATTGACATTGACAACGGTACAGAACCTTTCACCGTAGTCGAAAAATCACCATTGTATAATATAGACCAATGAGGAGGGCAATCCCAGTGCACTTGTAATATTCTTCTCAGGTAACGCCTTGTTCCCACGTTGTTATTGTACAATAAAAGCCGTTGAAAGTGTTCAGATATTCATATGCATGATCAGTTTAAGTGAACTATGTTCATTGGATTTATCATAGATAAATGTGAAGATAACTCATTGTAAAGACCCGACCTTGAGGATTGTCATGACATTTTACCACAAAACTGTGTGCTATCCACTCATTATTTATTAGTGGCGTAAGAAGATAACGATACAATTAATAATAATCCACGTTTTCTGAATGAATTTAATACGGTACACAATTTCGTTGCAATCCTTTCCGCTTTCTGTTCCTCTTCACCTGTCATGCATAAGGGACAACATACTTAGAAACCTGGAATGAGAGAGAAAAATAATTTGGGCTCGATGAAAATCTTGAAATTGAACCTAGACCAAGTAACCTACAAGAATATGGTTCGTCGTAACGATAAGTGTGCACAACCTTGAGATTGATCGACAATAATTATATAATCAATGATAGAAAGTTGCAAAACCTGTCGACATTATACGGTAAATATCTCGGTTACGTGGTACACATATATGTACTATGATGTGTGTCTTTAATCGTAAAACGAATGTAACGCAGCTTCATTAACTTCTTGTTTCATTCTGCATAATTTTTAAACTTTAGCTGTGATATATTGTCATATTATTGGCCAACCGCAGACCTCCAAAAGACAACTTCATTTTCAGTGAATTCGCAGTAGGCAAACTGAATTATGAATTGTATGATGCTTTGGTGTCAATCTAAACTTTAATAAATTTAATTTCTTATTTTAATACATGACATGACAAGTTAGATATGTTTGATATTCTTATGTTTTCATTGTGCAATAATGTCTAGATTTGATACATACTTTTGTTATAATGATAGTTCTCATTTTTCAGCTTGATGGTAACTTTTGATCTTGTCAGTAAAAGAGGCCACAAAGTTGCAAAGCTGTGTTTGAAATGTTGTTACCAAAACTATAAGATTTGAACATTTAATACGCGTATATGTCTGTCTATAGCTTTAATTGCAGATAAATTAGTTCCTATGCTTTCAAATGAAGATGTCAAGGTTCACACAAATACACGAGTACACGTGTGTGTGTGTGTGTGTGTGTGTGAGAGAGAGAGAGAGAGAGAGAGAGAGAGAGAGAGAGAGAGGGAGAGAGAGAGAATATTAGATTGTCTGCAATGTGACAACAAACTCAAATTTCAGAGGAAATATATTGTGTACCCCACCTGTACATAGCTGATCATTGCATGATTGTGTTTCTCTGTTTGAACCACTGCACGTAGCTCCATCATTGGCTGGGGCAGGATTGTTACAGATTCTAACTCTGTAATGTTGACCTCCACCACAGGTCAGGCTACACATATTCCAATGAGACCAACTACTCCAGCCACCATTCACTGCAAGTGAGCAAGATATATCAAGATATATAAGAAAGTTCATTGGAAATGTAATGTTGCGTTTGCGTAATTGAATATATTTTAAACTACATTGCTTTCTCTGTCAGTCAAATGTTCAGTAGAATCGAAACTTGTTGTACACTGAGAGAGAGAGAGAGAGAGAGAGAAAGAGAGAGAGAGATGAATTTCAGAAGAACCATTATTTGTGCCGCACCTGCGTATAGCTAGCTGGTTATTGTAAGATCGTGTTTCTCTGTTTTAACTACTGCACATAGATCCTCCATTGGCGGGGGCAGGATTGTTACAGATTCTAGCTCTGTAATGTTGACTTCCGCCAAAGGTCAGAATACAAATATTCCAATGAGATTAACTACTCCAGCCACCATTCATTGGAAGTAAACAATATGTATCAAAATAACACCGTTCATTGGAATTTTAAAAGTAATGTTTGGTGCGTACTCGAATTTATTTTAAATTACTGTTTTCTTTGTCAGTCATAGGTTCAGTCGAATCAAAGCATTTAGTACATTGAACGAGAGAGAGAGAGAGAGAGAGAGAGAGAGAGAGAGAGAGAGAGAGAGAGAGAGAAGGGTGGTAACTGCTTGTATTATCAAAAGAGCGACAACGATGAATTTCAGAAGAATTATAATTTGTGCCGCACCTGCACATAGCTGGTCGTTGCAAGATTGTGTTTCTCTGTTTGAACCACTGCACGTAGATCCTCCATTGGCGGGGGCAGGATTGTTACATAATCTAACTCTGTAATGTTGACCTCCACCACAGGTCAGACTACAAATATTCCGGTGAGACCAATTATTCCAGCCACCATTCACTATAAGTGAACAAGATGTATCAAAATAAGACCGTTCATTGGAATTGGAAAAGTAATGTCATGTTTGGAGCGTACTCGAATTTAATTTAAATCACTGTTTTTGTCTGTCAGTTAGAGGTTCACTAGAATGAAAGCATTTGGTACATTGAATGATGATGATGATGATATTCTTTTATTCCTCCATTTTCTGAAGATTTTAAGACAAAAAAGAAATGCATTTAAATACATAGAATCACAAAAATAGTAGATTCGTTACTTATTGAATCATTTCCAATAGCAAACGAATAAATAAATTAAAATCATTACTAATCTAGATAGAGATATATATACGATAAAACATTTGAAAATGTATCCTCACAACAAAAATAGTTTCCTACTCTCTTTGCAATCCAGTACAAGTATTTCTTTCCTTATATTTTGAGTGAGTTCTCTATTGAATCGAATATATAATATCCTTTATCTTAATGAAATACTTGGTAGATAGTCTGATCATATTTAACCATGCCTCAAATTCTAAACGTTCTGATATATCATTTAAACCACCAAGTAGTATAATCAGTATAACATCATCGATCTGATCACAGAAATCACGGTAAATCACTGGAGGCATATACGAAAATAGACTTTCCATCAAGTGGTTTCTGTCGTCTGAGGTTAAGGCACAATTCATCGAAATGTGCAAAATACGGTCATGACTCATTTTGCCACATAGGGGACACAGTCCAGGTCTTGCTTGCATTCCTCCAATACGAATTAATGTCCCATATTCCATTTTTCTGCTTGAGTCAGTATAAGCTATTTTCCATAGATGATGCATTTTTAATCCTGGATTAATTTTTAAAAATCTACCAAATCCCTCTGATGGATTTCTGATACTCATTTCATGTTTTCTCTCCTCTAATATCTGTATTCTTGTCCCAATTAAGTTTTTCCATGTTATTTTGTCTGGAAATTTTCCAGTGAAAATAAAGTCGTTGAGATAGTCTTCTAAATCATACTTTTTTAGTACAGTATTTACATCATATATAAAAGAGTTGTAGCTATGTTGGGGGTCAAAAATAAAATTTCCAACAGCCCAGAGGAAAACCTTTTTAGCCGTTAAATTTGCTGATGTTCTACACATGCGACCAAGGAATACGAGTTTTTGCTTATCTATGCGAGCTTCCATTGATATCATCCCCAAGCACGATGTCGTAGATCCAGTAGGCGATCTTTGAGGGAAACCTTGTACTCTCCGGGCGAAATATCGTTGTATTTTCTCCATTGATTCAATGCCCTGATATGACATATTAAACCAGAGTTCTGAGCCATACAAAGCAGATGGCAATATAACTCTTTCCCAGACTTTCACAGAGACTATAGGATTCATTCCATTTGCATTTAATCCAGTTGAGTATAGTGAGTTTGTTACACGTTTAGCTTTATCGTAGGAATAGATTATACGATCATTAGTTTTCATTGATTGCGAAAAGGTAACTCCTGCATATTTCACTTTTTTTGCTCTAGGAATATTCTGTGATCCCAGAGTAATTCCATTTGATGAGTACACTTCCTTTCTTTTACTAAATATCATCCAATTACTCTTGTTAGAGTTATAAAGTAATGTTATATTTGGAGCGTACTCCAATTTATTTTAAATTACTATTTTCTCTGTCAGTCAGAAGTTTAGTCGAATCAAAGCATATAGTACATTGAGAGAGAGAGAGAGAGAGAGAGAGAGGGAGGGGGAGGGCAACTGCTTGCATTATCAAAATAGCCACATTGATGAATTTCAGAAGAATTATAATTTGTGCCGCACCTGCACATAGCTGGTCGTTGCAAGATTGTGTTTCTCTGTTTGAACCACTGCACGTAGATCCTCCATTGGCGGGGGCAGGATTGTTACATAATCTAATTCTGTAATGTTGACCTCCACCACAGGTCAGGCTACACATATTCCAATGAGACCAACTACCCCAGCCACCATTCACTGGTAAATGAGCAAGATGTATGAAAATAAAAACCTTCGTCAAGAAGAGAAGGAATGTAATGTGTAGCATGTACGCGTATGTATACCACATAAACATCAATTTTTCAGTCAGCCGTCAGTAGAAGCAAAAGTGGTTTTTTTTTCTCCATCGGTAAACCATAAGATCCAATGTCGTCGTTTATTTAGTCAGTCATTAGAGCAAGCCATGCAGTCTGCTCGCAAGGAAAGAAATAAGAAGCAAAGAATATGTAAGGTTTGCTAATGTACTGCTCTTTTCAAATTAATTTAGTTTGCTTGAGGTAACAACAATATAAAGCACAAAACTCCTAAGTCCACTCTTGTCTTTAAACTATCTAAATGGTCTTAACACTGTATATCGGAACAGTTAGAATAGTTAGAATAAAAGCAACGACATTTAACCGGAAATAAACAATGCATATAGTATATAAGTGAATATATACCTATATGCAAAGAGCTACATGTGTCACTGTTTGTGGACATACATTATTGAGTAAGCATTCAAGTTGAGAAAGGTAGTTCATTCATACAGGGATGCGACAAAAACAGTTAAGAGGAATTGAAGAAAGCAGTTGATGATGTAGAAGGATACAATGTTGAAAACTCTGAAAAAGAAATGTAGAATAACGCGAAGAAGAAAGTTCCTTCTTTTTAGAATTTGCAAGGGAACAAAAATGTTATTCTTTGATCTTAAACATTGTACAAAATAATGTTTAGCACTAAATTAATCAATATCAATAGACGTTAGATGCTTGTGGCCTAGGTGGAATAAATCTGCCAATGTCATAATTCGATGAAGGAGGGTGTCTTTCTGAAAGGGAAATGTCTCTCGTAATATGCAAATTACCTAATGCATTATGAATTGGTAAGTGAGTTGTTTGTTGATTGGACTGGTGGTGGTGACTACCCAGGATGTCGATATATGTCACAGAGGAACAATCATCAGCATTACAGAGGTTCTGGGTACAGCATTTATTACAAAATCCACTTCTTCTCTGTCTACTCATTATTGCACCTTTCCTCCTGCGGCGACCAATAAATTGGAAAGCTCCAACATCCAGTATGCTATTTTTCTCGCATTCCTGCAGTGACACGAGGAAATTATTATCGATTCATCTCTTTTTACAAGTATTCATAAAGTCAATATTTTTCTGTAAATATTACTTGAATCGTTTCGTATTCACCAAGAGCATACATATTGTATTACTTCGTGAGGAACACATTTCAGAAAGGAATACATTCTCTCATAGTAGCTTTGCAGTTTCTTACTTTATTTATGTGTTGATTATGTCCTGTTTATTTAATTCAGTCACATCATATCCCCATACCGCAAAAATATCTACGGACAATTCATTATTTCATTATTTTTTTATACTATGTTTTGTACATCAGTATAGAAACGAATCCGTTTTCCCCTTTAAATACTAAAAGCTGAAAGAAAAAAGAAACACTATGTTTAAAAGTCAGTTAAATTGTCCTAGATTCATCACTAGGAATGGCTTTTCTTCTATAATTCAGTTTCTTCTATAACTTTCAAAATTCCTACGATACTAAATGTCTGCATCTTGCTTCTTAACTGCATTGGCCATCAGACCTTTGACATTTGTTTTAAACATGGTGGCTACTTAATTTATTCCAATTCCCAAACACATTTGGTCTGATTTTAAACACAATGGGTGTATCAAAGACCCTCAAATCGCAAACAAGGTTGTTATGTATTTTAAACACGGTGGTCATTTAAAAAAAACCAGTTTCTATACATATTTAATTGTATTTTAAACAGGGTGGCAATTTAAAAAAACATAATTTCTGTTGTTGTGGTTATATGTGGGTTGTTTGTAGGGCTGAACCTAAAATTCAGAATTACGAGTTCCAAAAATTGGATCAACAACCAAAGTTGGAACATTTTCTAAGGAAATCGTACTAAATGGAAAATTACTGCATTCCAAAACAAACTGAATTTGATATAGCCCTCCAACATATATTTCTTCTTGCAAATTTCAGCTGCAGTGTATTTTATATTTTCCCGCCTTATGATACCAAACTGTCAACAGCAAAATTGAAGGACATGTGCAGTTTTTTGTCAATGCTACGCCCTCAAGCGGCATATACATCGCACCCTGATAGAGACTCCAGTCCGTCACAAAGAGATAAGCAGAATTTAGTTGGATCGAACATATAACAAATTCTCGGTATCCCAGACCAGCTATGAAGGTTGATCAATGGCGCTGTAAGTCACAATATGTCTGTAAATTATAACTTTAATTAAACCACACTAGGATCTATTTTTAAACGAATGATTATCAGGCCGTACGCTACCAAGATCAAATGTCTCTGGGCGGTGTTATGTGCGCATTAATACTGTTATAATTGAATGCATTTGCTTAACCATGATTGTGCAATTACGTGGTACTGTGTTCTTTATTATTCAGCCTTCGGATCAGAAGGCAAAATGAGCAAATTACAAAAATCGTAATACATGTTTATGAAATAACGAACTCGATTTTTTCTTATATACACTGCCCTAATCACCTCGTATCGTATACCTTAGATAAACTCGTTCATAGTTTCTTATACAAGTGCAGCAACCTACAATTACAGTAGAAAATTGTATTTCCTTATGGAAAATAAGGGGCAGATTGTGTATTTTTTTATATTGTGTTCCGGGGCAGAATAAAACATACTTCACACTAAAGCACACATATTAGTTCGAGACAACGTGGATACTAATCATAAAAAGACAATATCAAGCATGAACTAGAAATTGTAATCGTCAGTGCGTAGTTATAGAAATATACAAAATAAAATATAGGCTCCATTAGAAAAAGAAAGACATACATGCTAACAAGTTAGAAAATTACTAACTAAATCGGAAATTGGAGCTAAAAACCATGAACATAAAAATAAATCAGAACATGGATATACCGTTTGAGGAATGCATCCACTGTCGTATACAATGTTTGGTCCCATTATTTTGAAAGATAGTTCACATGCCTAATAATAAAATAAAAAATGCATACATCTGATACATATGAACATATACAATTTAAATTTGATTTCAATAATGATAGCATTAGCAGATACCTTGCACACACACACACACACACACACACACACACACACACATATATATATATATATATATATATATATATATATATATATATATATATATATATATATATATATATATATATATATATAAGCCTTTTATGTTGAATACCTACACATAAATGTTAGGATAACAATATAAGACAATGTTTACTTCTTACTCGACTAACAATTTCTTTGTCACACGTCAAACAACTTTTACAATATTCTACACCAATGGCTACAAGAATGTCTTAAATATCCTCAAGAACCTTCCACATTACGCACTATGAAAACAAACAGAGAAGAACCCCTATGTTGAGGTTCTTCGTTCGTTTATTCTGGTAGTATCCAGATTGTATTACACATCCATATACAAAGTTCTAACGGTGCGAGATGACGACCAAAAACAATGTTTGGCACAGGAAACAATGTAAAAACAAGCGGGTGAAGGACTGAAAATCTGTTCACCGCTCCAGTTGCCTAGTGGTTAGAGCATCCGCAAAGGGTGCGGGAGGTCGTGAGTTAGATCAACGGCCGAGTCATACCAAAAATGGTACCAACAGCTGCATCGCTTGCCGCTCAGCATTAAGAGGTTAGTGTTAGGACTGGTCGGCCAGGTGTCAGGATAATGTGACTGGGTGGGACATCATGCTACATGTCTGCATCATGATGCCCCAGTGCTAGACATTACTATAAACTGCAACACTGCATACATCGTAGCGATATGACTGAACAACTGTTAAAGCTACGTTAAAAATCCAAATCACACACACACACACACACACACACACACACACACACACGCACGCACGCACACACTCACACACAATCTGTAAATGCTAAAATTGTTTGGTATTGCAGTATTCACCTCTCCTCGAGCACAATATTCAATTCTGTTGCAGGTGTTTGGATCTCTCTCTTGGTTACAGCTGTAGCATACTGGTCCGTTCTCCACGGGCAAACCTGGCAACAGTATATACATTTAAAGTCAGATGTTATGTGAATTAGAGACCTATTTATTTATATAAAAAACTATTGACCTCTTGCGAGTTTTAAAATGATATCCGTACACAGTTTGATATTTCACCACACGATACATTCTAAGAAACATAAGTGCTATATAGGTTTTCTCTATTAAGGAGACATAAAATGTAAAAATACTATAAATCGGCCATATTCATAACAGACAACCATTCTTGAACCAGTTTCATTTTCAGCATTGCTTGATGATCAGTCCATCAATTCGCCTATATGTTGTTACAGGTGTTAAATATATTAACAACAAATTTAACCAACAATGTAAGTAACATCAACAGTTTATTTGTCATCAGTACAAAACTAAAGTTCAGGAGTCACTAACATCGTTGATAATCAAACAATAAATAATCCTAAATGTCATGCTTTTGGTACCATATGATGAAATATATCCGTTTTTAAAGTAGGAAAACGAAATATCCTCTATCCCTCCGTCCCTCCGTCTCTCCCTCTCTCTCTCTCTAAAATGGCATCATTGTGGATAGGATCAATCTGTTTGCATCTCTCTCTCTCTCTCTCTCTCTCTCTCTCTATATATATATATATATATATATATATATGTATGTATATCGCTTACATTACAAATAACATGGCTTATAAAATGTTGGTATAATGCAGTTTGATGTATCTTTACTCATGTTATATGATATGTAAATTTTGTTTCAATAGTAGGCCTTCGATTCTAATTGCAGTGATCAATAATTAATTTAGTATGATTTGTTATTAAAGATGTAAGAATATAGCGAGAAAAATTATACAATATGAATAATCAATGTTTTTCACAGAGATGCTCATCAATTTAATATGGGTTCCCTTTTCCTCTCTATTTCGCATGCAATGGAGAGAGAGAGAGAGAGAGAGAGAGAGAGAGAGATCATTCGGGCTTGATGAAACCTTCGACACGTACACCAGTTAATCTATATTAACTTGGGTCGTCCTAACGGTATACACATTTCTGAAGAAATGTCTTCAGTGTTCACAACACTTATGTAACAAATTTGCAATGGCATGTCGATACTTGCTTGATTAAGAGGCACATATATAGTCTATTTCATATGTGTTCTTGTTTTTTGTTTCTTATACCTTTAATAAGGTTCGGAAACTTAAATGTCTCAAACTAGCTCCCCCTTTCTTCCTCTGTCACTATCTTAATTGATCAGGCGTAATGCAACAACAAACAAACATATGGATGGACAATAACAACACCACCCTTATGGTTATTTTTCCACCCTCAAAGCACTACATCTTGCTCTGTCTTCGGCTGTGTTTGTATTACTCTACTTTCTTCATTTAAGCAATCTTTCATGTTTAAATCATAAGTGTGTATTATATTCTTTGAAAATATGAATGAAGAGATATAAATACAAAAAAGCACAAAACTAAATTTTGTAGAAGACACACTGTGCAGGGATGTGAAGAGTTCATTTACTTAGTCAATACAAAGATGTCTGTAGTCAATATTAACTCCGTTCAAAAGGCAAATATTTTCATTTGATATAAATAAGAAATATGCATCACATTACTGTGTATCTGTTGATATTAAATTCGTTATATGCATTTTTATACAACTTGTGGTATATCGGCATACGAATGGTACAGCATACATACTGAGGTTTTTGTTTTGTTCATTTATTTATTAGAGAAAGCCGTTTTGCTCCTCCATCACAATCGTTTGTTGTATATTAGAAAGTTGAATAATGCACGTATATCTTTTCAAAAGTCACAAGCTGCCGATAGCTTGTTTATAATCAAATCTGCTACTAAGGCATTTATATAACATCGAGGAGCATTTCTTCTTAAAGGGATTATCATTGACTGGTGAGCTTTTGCAACTACATTTATTAGATTAATAACCTACATGCTAAAAGGTTAAATGTGATATAGGATTTACATCAAACTGAATTGATTCCTAATAATTGCAATCAATTATATCCTATATTAATTAGCCTGACAATTATAAACCATGAAATCAATCAGTTGGTGTTATATTTCAACACCTTCTTTGATATCAATGTCCAACGGAGATCTGTTGAACTTAATCAATGACAGTCCATGTATGACGTATGTTAGCCACCCTTGAGAGACCAAATATACTTTCGACAAAACCAGATTGTCATCTTTAAACCAGAATAAAACATATTCGTTCTACCATAAGATAGCTGGAACGGGATAATACACTTATGGACAGGTTCTACTCTTTGGAAAACAGGAAGGTGGTTCAGACCTGGTGCGGCACATCCTTTAATATTACAGAGTTCGCTGTTACAACACGAAGTGCAAATGACAATGTCCGTATTATAGCTATCCGACTGACTGTCGATGTGTATGGCGATGTCGTTGTTGTCCTGAGGCTCTTTTATATTTGATGCATGTATGCCACCTCTTTTGCGACCCTGAGTAGCTGGACAGTTCTAAAAAAAAGTACACATAAATTACACAATGCTGTGAGTATATTGCATGTACGTAACTTTGGGGAGAACTGAACTTTAGTGCCAAAAATAAAAATCGATTGTCATTGAATATCAAATAACAATTCATACTGGTAGGCAGCTGACCAATTACGTTGCTTGTCACGTATTTTAAATTCTAGTTTGTCTACATTCTGATTGTCGACTCTGAAGCATAGCCAAGCTTTATATATAAGCCTTCCTCAAGACACTCGCACACACACACTCAATGATTATGTATAGGTAGAGCTAAATAATTAAAGCATGGAATACTCATGCAAACCTTTCTAAAATAATGAAAAGATACGAACTAGAAGACTTTAATAATAATAATAATAATAATAATAATAATGATAATAATAATAATAAAGCAACAAAAAATAAGTTTAGCATAGACTTGGAAAATTATGTTTGTCAGTATATGCATCTGTGCTATACGTAAGCTGGAAACATTTGTTATACTTAATTTAGTCTGGTTACCGACGTCGTTTTAGAATCGCGATATTTCAGGCTTCAAACGTTTTAATGACAGATAAATTGTCAGATAATTACAACAAAAATAGCAATGTATTTACATTACAGGTGAATATGTTGGAAATACTTATTGCATCTGCTACAGCAACAACAACTACTACAACTACTCCTACTACCGTATAACCCTAAACTATCATTATCATCAGTTCGTTCTGTTCAAAGTTAGGTAACGTGTCGTTCGAATAGGTATTGGAATTTTTTAAATACTCTTTATTTTCAAAGAAGCTGTTTTGCAAATGTTTTGGAGTGGACATAGTTTATATGTCTCATGTGTCTTGAAATATTACTTTTGAATGGTTTCAGGTATTCTAGTATTTATATCGTCAAGGAAATAGAAATATGCAAAATATATCTCTCGTAGTTTATCGTTTGCAAATAAGTCACTTTCGTGGCTTCAGGTTCTACAGAAAAACAGAATGAGTTAACTTCAGGTCTAAGTGGTGAGCGAGATTTCGGATACAAAATTCCTAGATAATACTGAAGGATTAATTAGTTACAACAGCACGCATTACGTAAATGGCCTGAATGTGTTAAATTTGCATAATTATTTTATGGGCATGAAACACTTTTTCCCAATTAAACCGGAACCAAATATCGGTATTGGTTATTGGTTACACAAAATAACCACAGAGTTATACTCACCGTATCTTCTATGCATCCAAGATTGTAATGCACATAATGGGTCGATGACACAAGCACTTGAATAAAACATTTCTGTTTGCATGTAATAATAATAATAATAATAATAATAGTCATAATAACAATAAAAATACTAATGATGATGATGATGATGATAATAATAATAACAATAATAATAATAGCAATAATAATAATAAAGACTTTATTTAGTTCCATAACACATATAACCTACTTATATAGCACATACAATATATATGTATATAAATCACGGGTTTCAGGGATTGATTAAAATAAATGCAATAAACTGAAAACGAACAGAGCAAAAACTAGCATCTAACTATTCTGAGCTCTTTCGACTGAATGAGTCTTTTCAAAGGTAAATACAAAACATAGACAAGACAAGCAAACTAAACAGAATAACAGTTGTGTTTGCAAAACTTTACATGAATTTAAAATGATTTTTATGTTATATATATATATATATATATATATATATATATATATATATATATATATATATATGTATATATATATATATATATGTGTGTGTGTGTGTGTGTATCTTTGTGTAACACATTCAGAGATATACTTTTGTGCACAAAGGTACTTATAGGAGGTTGATATGCTTTCAGTTAATGATTAGGATTTGAATGTCATCCATTTAATACATATACGGTGAAAGTTGTTTTGCGACATAATTCTTTGGTTTGTTTTGGAAGAGTGCTTCATATAACTACCCTTGAAAGTAAAAAGATTGTTTACCAATATGGTTTCTCTGTATTGAAATATAGTTCTTAAATTAGCCGGGGCGGACAATACATTTCACATTAGTATGAGCTTCGAAGAAGTTCTTCTTGAAATGGTAGGAGTTTTAAAGCATCCTATGGCTCCTGGTTTCCAGTTTGTCCGTCTATAGTCTGAATAATCCTCCCAGTTCGATGTACTTAATCCTATTCGGTAAATGTCAGATAATACCATAAATTGCCGTTAATACCATAAATTACCAAAATGTTGAGAGTTTAGATTTATATCCCTATGAAAACATGAGCATAGAAATTACACCACTTGTTAAATCAGCGTGATAGGTCTATTCATAGTTGTCATTTTTTTTCCATCTTTTCTTGATCGAACATTGTAAATAGTAGAAACAGACGATGTAGTATTTTCATTCTGTGTACAGACTTGTATAATTGTGCATAAGTCCCATCAATAAATATGGTCTTGTCCAGACACTGGAAATGACTGGCGAGCACATACAATATCAGTTTCGAAAGCAAAGCACACACAATAACGGTGTTAGCCAACCCTTGGGATGGGCATAATCAGGTTTAACAATGTAACTCAATAAATGGACCGACTATGTTCGATGCATCTTTTATCGCATTGGTGCTTTTCGTTTTTTTAATCGGTAGTGTGGTACCAACAAACGGGGAGGTTTATTCAGATTATATTATTTAACATTTTTCTTGTTGCATCCGAACAACTTGCTTAATATTAGTATCAGATTATTTCCCCATAATCGATTACAATAGTCAAAAAAGAAGGCTGAATGTAGCTCTTCTAAGAAAACGTGACTTGATCGGTATTTAATTTTTCTCTTTTCTGCTTTGATATTATCGACGAAACCTTCGTCGTCTATTTATTTACAACTATATCATTCTCATCACGCTTCAGCGAAAGCCTCCTGAATTATTCGAATATTTGATAATGATAATTTACCCCTGTCCTCATACCATTTGGCTTATTGTTTCATAATCAGATTCGTAGTTCTGTTTGTCAGAGAAGCATTACAAATATATTTTAGAGATACGTGTATATAAATAAAGTAACGTTTGAAATATGACATGACATTCATGTGTGATGCAATGCATTTATTTACGAGACGTGTAACTACGACGATAGCTTGATAGTTTCCACTCACTTTATTACGTTAATAGCCTCAGCCATGTATGAATAATTGATATTACTGCTTTCGCTTTTCTTGGCACTCGGTCAAAAGTCTTTTCTAAATCTGCGAACGTCCAGTATATCGTATTTGTCCCTTCAAAAATCTTTTCTTGCAAGTTTTCAAATTTATTTGTTTGTATCTTTTGAAGATATCTTTTTTAAATGTTTTTGTTATTAACCACGCTTATTTGTAGAAACATACGTTTACTCGTCAGTAAATTTGGTTTAGTTTCGGGATTTATACGTAATCTCGTGCATTCGAGAAAAAAATATTTTAAATATCAATGTTAAATTTCCATGAAAGTCATTACAGTCTTTGCACTTATCAACCATTGCATTATTCCCATATCAGCATACGTAATGATTAATGACCTATGTCCCCAAACATATCCATAATGTTAAACCTATTGACGTTGTTAACATTACATTCGCATTGTCACTATACCAATCCAGTCCAAGCCGTCATCATACTATTCAATTCGTATTCTACCCATTATCTTTGTCTCCGTATCATCATTCATAATTGAATTCAGCCAAATCGGGCTGCATGGCATTGCTAAGATGTATAATGAGACCAATAGGTGCACATACATTCTAAACTTGATCAAAGTATATATTTTGCTTCCGGTACATTGAGTTGGACGTGACAGTTGTTAGCTATATCTCCCAAGAAAATCGAAACACGTCGTCGTCTTTCTACAAAAATCCGCCTTTGAGAAACTTTTAACTCGAACTCTCGCATGGTTCCGTAATAGTTTACAAAGCGAGAATCTAGTAAAATCTTCCATTGATATTTTAAACAGATATTTTGTTTTTTTACCCAACCTAATTTGTCAAGCTAGTATCACAGGTCGGTAAGTAGTTGAATCTGTCATCCCAACTGACCAGTCCGTGAGGTTATTCGCACTATAGTTACGTCTTTCCTAAACAACATTAATACAGTTTGTAGTCATTCCTTGAGATACAGTGATTAAGTGGTATAATCTCATCTGGCGCTGAATCACGGGCAAACATTTTGAAATTTACACAGCTTCATTAATGATGACGGACGATACTATCAATTTGAAAATCGCTTCGGCAGATCGTTTTGGAAGTGAAACTATACCAGAATATACTAAGCCAATTGTACCGCATATACGAACTTTTTCTTACTGGTAAGGTGGGATTGGGAATGAGGCTGGTTTAGGTTGGTAGGTAGGTAGGTATATAGATCGATAGATAGATCGATCAATCAATCGATCGATCGATCGATAGATGATAGATAGATAGATACATTGGTAAATAGTGGCAAGTCAGTCTGACAAGGCAATACATAGCTGTACAATTTTTAAAGTAATTTATCTATTCTTTAGCAACACATTTGCTCCTTTGTTAATTGAGAGACTGGTTTACTAACAATGTATATTATTGATTATTCTTTGCTATTAACAAGTCTGCACTCTCGTGAGGAAAGTTGCTAAATTACTAGTCAACCTAAATATGACAAAAATAAACTCTAAGGGGAAGAGTTTGGTATCACACACGCGTAAGTATCCAAAAGTATAATTTATTGTTGCCTCCCAAAATTAGAGGAATAAATAGTGCGCCGTCTACCAGACCAATTCTAAGAAAATCGAATTACAAAGCATACAATATGTTTTTCACTGAGATATTGACATCTTGGGAACAACAGTCAATATACAAACTATCGCGCTCTTTTGATATTTTTTTAGTGGGACATGCTTTTTGTACCAAGATGTATCATTCGAAGGCTTAAGCTCTTTAATTCATCCGTTGTTATGCCACGGTATCACGAGAAAGGGTAGCTACTGATACAATCAAATCGAAATGACTGGTAACTTGACAAACTAAGAAGCTAATAACACACTACACACAAAAGAAACAATTTGAATAAAAAATATACAGTATACATATAAGGATATGTAGACCAAAGACAGTTAGGACAATGTGAAATCACCTGAAGAGGCCCGCAGGAGATGACTTTATCACAATCCTGAGGTCGGGCGATAGAACTGCAGTTAAGGCATTTGTATCCACCTAGCATATACAACCAGAATGCAGAATATATATATATATATATATATATATATATATATATATATATATATATATATATATATATATATATATATATATATATATATATATATATATATATATATTGATATATAGATAGAGAGAAACTACTATTCATAGACCATACTGGGATAATGATAAAAAACATTAAGTAATTTAGTAAATGTAAGGAAATAATGGTATCATATATGTTGGGGAATGTCTAAATCGTACTTTACGGAGATTCTTGACAATGCTTCGGATCCTTGTAGAGTACGATCTCAAATTTCTCTAACCTGGATGATATGATATGATATCTATCCATCTATCTGTCTCTCTCTCTATCTATAAATCTCTCTCTCTCTCTCTATCTAATTTTTTTCCTACATTACTACCGAATATATTTCATAGTGAGATATCAAATAGCTGATATTGTTTGTTTAGGAATGGAAATAATGTGAAAAGCAGATCGTGGTATGGTTGGAAAGACCTAATTTGTCACAATACACTATTCTGCGGACATCTCTCTCTCTTTATATATATATATATATATATATATATATATATATATATATATATATATATATATATATATATATATGTGTGTGTGTGTGTGTGTGTGTGTGTGTGTGTGTGTGTGTAAATGTTTTGTTTGTGTACAGTTTGAAACCAACGCCTTGCTAAATGTATATTTATTACTTGTATAAGAAAATCAGGCACACTCACTAACGAAGTATATACATTGACATGTTTACAATTTCTAATTTCTAATTAGAGGCCGACATGATGACGTTGTATCATCTGTTGATTTCCAAATACAAATAAAATGTGGTGAAATATGGAGCGAAATATACCATTTCAAGTATTTCTCCCTTTCGGGTTCTCCAAAAAAGAACCCGGTAGTTGATCGTCAAAAACCTACCTGCGTGTGAGACTACGAGCAGTAGAATGACTCCAACAGACGATAACACTGAAAATGAATAACGAGAGTGATGTGGTTATAAAACGAACAATGTGGCCTATGCTATGAACAATCAAAATGCATGAACGACAAAATGGGAAGTCAGAATTTATTTTAATCATTCTGTCGAGCAATTAGATATAAGGGGTGGGAAATAAACAAACAATATATTCCATCGGGTACCACTTGTCTCAGGAATATCGTGGGACGCAAAGGAAGTATTAATACGACACAAATGTTCTACATTTCGCTCTCATCTTCATGCATGTGTCTTGCGTAAACATGCCCCACAGTAAATGTTAATGGGCGCCTTGTCTGCTCGAAAACCATGAATTTAGAACAGACCGATTTGGCGTTAATGGGTAGTTTAAATATGTGACGTATGAACAGCATTTGATCCATCTTTGGAGTAACCTAACATTTGTTTGTGGCGTGGGATCTATAAATGTGCCGAACTGTATGAAGATTGGGCGCCTACTACCACGACTTACTAGTCAAAGTTAATAATCAGGTATCACGTTTCTTCTGTCATTCTCATTTTTAGCCAATAAATCACTCCTGGATTAGATGTAGTGGTTTAAGTTAACATGGATACTTCGTAAACATAAACTAGTTTACTTTATCTCAATACTTTAATACTTACCGTTCACTGACATTGTCGTATCAGAGGTCATTAGGTGAATTCGTGATGCATGATTGTAGAATACTTTGACGTTATGTTTGATAGACTGTTATACGAGATAAGATAGTGTGGACATTGATCCATTGCTTGCGTTCATCAACAGACAAACTATGATCGGATGTAAAATCAGTTATGTTACTCTTTCTTAAAGTTTTTATTGTGTTGCTCGATTTATTGGGTATTTGACAGTTCCTTTATGCCTGGAGATTTAATCTACTGTTTTCTTAACACCATAAATGGCATTTTGTAGTTTATAGTTGTCAGTAACTCGTTTGGCTTGTATATCCGTGATTACTCGAACCGCCTTTCTTGTCCAGACAAAAGTTACAAGGAAAGCGCCACGTGCCTTGGTTAGGTTTTGCTCAAACACTCGAACTTTATGTGTGGCCCCATACGTTTCTGATAGGCTGTATTAACTCGTTTAGCATAGAACAACATAATCTGCTTATTTAGCTAATAATGTAGACAGCCGAAAATCACCCACCACATCATCTATAAAATGGTTGATTTATTGATTGATTTTATTTTAACGGCGCATCAGCACTGTTCGGCTATTTAGCACCGAACAAAATGTTATATGTATAATCTTTTAAAAATTATAAAAGTCTCATATCGACCAGCGATATCAAAACCAAATAGTTGAAAATAAAACGATAAGATGGTAACGGTGAAAAATAAAGCTTCCCGATCAACGGGGGATGTAAATGGTGTATGTTAATGAAGAGTGATGAAAAGGTATTAAAAAAGTGACGGTATATATATATATATATATATATATATATATATATATATATATATATATATATATATATATATATATTGCATAAAACTGATGTAGGTGATAGCATAAAAGTTAGAGTTTAGAGTAAATATTCACTGTCTTCAGGAACTCTATAATACAAGTGATTTTTATTGTATCGAAAAGTTCCTTCATGTCATGCACATTGTACTACTGATTGCGCGTAGGTTGCAGGTCGAAACACTCTATCATAAAGTGCTTAACGGTGAATGGTTCATTGCAAGAAACGCACTCTGGTGGGTCTTCACCGTTTGGTATGTGGGAGTGGGTTATATAGGTATGACCAATTCGGGTTCTTGCAATGACAACCTCCTCCATACGCATGATTCTGTAGGAAGGATACCATTCTCCTAGGGTTGGATTTATTGCGTGAAGTTTATTATTCACTGCATCATTCTATGACTCCTGCCACTTCTGACGTAAAGTCTTTTTGATACTAGGTTTAAAATCAGTATACGGTATTTTAAAATCAGATGGTTCTTGAGATGAGGCCATTTTAGCAGCGTGATCTGTTTTTTTTATTACCTTTAATACCAATATGGCTAGATAACCAGTAGTATACGATATTGTGGGAGGTAGTCAGTTTAGCATTTTTGATGAGAACATTGGTCAACAATGGGTTCTCAAGTTTTCTATTGTGTTGTGAGTAAAGTACTGATAGGGAGTCGGAGAAGATGACGCTGTTTAAAATACGTTTGTTATCGATATATTGCAGAGCAAGGTCTATTGCTCTGATTTTGGCGTAAAAAATTGATGTGCCATTTGGTAAGCGAACATGTGTTGTGTAGTTTTTAAATTCGGTGAGGAATTCATGGTAAGAGTTGTGAAAGATGGAAGGTTATGTCTCTGATTTCTTTCAATCGTGTGGTTGAAAAAGTACTTTTGGTTGTTTAAGTAGCCAGGGTAGTGTTTCGGGAATTGACTTTTTCTGAATTTTAGAAAGATCACTTTTTGTACTGTCAAGACTGGATGATATGCCAATGCCAAAGGATGGTATTGCGTTTAGTTTATGTTCGTATAAGGCTTTGTATTTGGGGTGAAAAACTGCCGAAAAAGCAGGATTCAGAGGCTTTGATTTTAATTTGAGAGCATACTGTTCGGAAAGCATTTCTCTACAATGTGATAAAGGTGGTTCGTTCCCTTCAGCGAGAAGGCTTTCACACGGGGATGTTTCAAATACTCCCAGAGCGAGTCTGATTCCTTGATGATGAATTGGATCAAGCATTCTCAAATTTGACTTTCTGGCTGAACCATAAACAATGCAACCATAGTCCAGTTTGGAGCGAATAAACGTTCTATATAAATTCAGTTTGTTTCTTTGTTTGATTGTATTTTAACGGCACATCAGCAGTGTTAGGTTATTTAGCGCCAACCAAAATATGATATGTATACTCTTTTAAACATTATAAAAAGTCTCATATCGACCAGGATATCAAAACCAAATAGCTGAAACGATAAGATAATAACGGTGAAGACTGAAGCTTATCGATCAACGGGTTATGTAAATGGTGTATGTTAATGAAGAATGATGAAAGTATTCTTTCAAAAGGTCAGGAGCAATAATGCAACTCATAATCGATTACTAAAACCAGATTTTGATATTAATCTCGGACAACAAATAACTAGATTTGTAATGAAGATCTACATCACCTAAATTGTAGGAGTTTAAAATTGTTCAAACAAATCATGACAATCATAAATATACTTGAGGGATTTGAAAACAGAATGTGGTCATCTGCTTATACATACCAACATGGGTGCCAAACTTGGATTTTCTATATCTAGTGACTTTTGCAAGAAAACGTTATCACTAAAACAGAACAAGACCTAAATGTTTGCCAAAATGTATTAACAATACATTTTTTTACAGCTTTTGTGGCAGGAAAATCTAATTAGATTATCTACATGTATTCAAATATTCCTGCACAATATAATTATTCTTCATCATGGAAAATTTAAGCAACATCACTAGAGACTTTATTGGGGCAGACTAACATTAAGGATGTAAGCTGTACAGACGGATTGTACGAAAGCAAGATGTTTTCGCTGCACCATTGATATATGTGAGTGATATTTAAAAGGCAGTTGTACAGCCACAAATGTACGACCAGTTTATTCTGGATTTCAGATTATGTACGGAATATATTGCTGAAACTGTCATCTTGAGATCAAAACTACGTGGCTCAGGTTTAATGTTTGACCTTGTCTCAAGACAAACTGGAAATTTAACTGAACACCTATAAATGAAAAATGGCATTAATTTCATATCATTTACGTCGAGATTTGTCCCAATAAAATAGTATATATGACTGAACTAAAAATTGCATTTCTTGGTCTGAATTGGAAGCACGGAAAGTTTTAACAAGTATATGTACAATGTTGACATTACTCAACATACAATGATCAATTATTGTTTTAAATACTCTTTGTGTTTATACGCAATTTTAAAAATACTAACATTCGTGTACTATTTCCAACCATTCAGAACAACGGTGGTCATACTTTTGTGGGAAGGGGAATATTTATACATATTATTGCTTCGGACGGAAAGACAATGATAAAAGCAAAACAATTCGGAATAATTTAAACCAGGCTCGCCAATCACATTGTATTACGCCTTAGTGAGCAACCTGTCCAAAGACATGATGCGGATACAGCAATTTATCAGTACTAAGTCATATAATTTGACCCGTTCTGCAGCGTTGATATTTTCAGATACTAAAAGTACCATTCATTGTTTGCTGACCACTCAGGCCGTCACACCGCTGTGATTGATAAGGTTATCCAACAGAGTCTTTACCACCTACAGCAGGTTGGGGGTTATCACACGTACAGTGCCTATTACGTGTTTCGCCGATCCCACATGTCTGACTGCAAACACTCCACGTAGTCCACATTGACCATTGACCATCAGCTGAATTAAAACGAGATTGGTTGACTGATAGCTGCATTTGTGCCTTATCTATAAGTTCTATAAGTCCAACTGTGATATTAATTGATTGATTCTTATATATAAGTACAGTAGCAGTCACAAACAACAAGTGACATATTTATGTTGTTGAACCTAAAACAGCTTGCAAAATTGGACCGTCAACAAGCAGTTACTGGTTAGTTTGGGTTAAGCTGAAATACACAAAATTGCTGACTATATAGCATCAATGAAAGACTATTTGCTGAGATAAAAAATAATCAAAATGTATTTTATACTTGAATTATCTAAGATTGAGTATTGCATCTAACTTTGGGCATTATTGGCTCAATATTCAACATGGGAACACTCAGTAGCGATGGTATATTATAAAGGTCAGTTATCATCTAGAAATACTGTAAACAATTGGACTGAACGTGATATCCGTGACGACTGACCTCAAAACAATTGTTTGAACATTTAGAAAATTGACCTACATGTATACCTACTTGTAGCTGTCTCTGGCATTGTTATTACGTCACTGGGTTCTCATACCGTTGTTAGCATCTAGTATAATTTTAGAACCATCGTGCATATAAGTAATGTAATTGCTTTCAAGCACAAAACAATATGTCGATCTAGAATCTGTCACGATGAAGAAGGATAGACAACACTAAATACTTGTACAAAACACATCACTCTTCAAAAACATACGATTAATAATTTAATTGTTTATCCTTCTTTATTTCTTCTCATATATTTTCGTTTCCACTGATATGCAAAGTAGATTTTATTTCCAAACAATTTTATATATTTGGTGAAAGAGTGATGATTAAAGGAGATAGACAATTGAGACTCGTCGGCAATCTTTATACTAGAACTGCAACACGAGACTTCGTTGGCAATGGGAGGGGTGGTGGTGGTGGTGGACGAAAACGCAATGTGCAAAATACCGAGAAAAAACCGTGTCATGGAAAACAGTTCTGTCATTGTCTTACATACAATATTGTTTTGTATATCTATATCGTGCACCTAATATTTGTCGGTGATTGAAGGCGGCTTTTTCGTTCTGACTTGTATCATATTTATGAAGTGATTTGCTAAATATTTCTTTCAAAGACTAATCTTGATTTCGAGCTTAGAATGGTCTGAAAGAGAACTTCTTACACTTTGGTGGTGATTTCCATCGCAAATGTGGGTTGTCCAGAGCAATCTACTGCGATATAGGTTAACGGAAATATGTTTGTAAGGCTTTTGTAAACACTAATTGATTCATGTTTATAATCAGTCTCTGCAATCTTGTGCACCTGTGTTTAGATACAATATAGGATGAAAAATTTATTTAAATTATTCATTGGAATTACAAAGTGGTCATTGACTATTGTAAACGCATTCAAAGACATTATGGATTATATCAGTGTGGTTAATTAGGACAATCAAGATTCTTGGTACATCAGGACATTCAAGATAATTGCAATTGGAATTAATTGGCAACATTGTATAGTTTTGTTTTTGTGATAGACCATTTGGGTTTATTCAGGATAATTCGGGAATTAATTCACAATAATGTGTCTTTAGAGTTTTCACTTTGTATTATATATAAATAAATTGTTTGTTTATTTGTAGGCTTTAGTGTCTACACTGTCTTTGTTTATCAAAAAACTTTCTCATGTCAGAGTAACATCCCTTACACGGTGTCTTCTATAGCGTAAACTTAATCATCCCACTTTAGTTGCAGCTTTTAGATGACACCTTATGCAATAAAAACATACACATAAATTCTAGTTGGGCAAGGTGGTGACCTTTAAATATTGGGAGGAGGCGAGGGGAGGAGCTGCGATTATATTCTGAGCCATTATGCTTTCATTTACCTCGATATATATTTTTACAATAATATAATGAACATAATAATAATATTGTAAAATTGTGATATAAATGCTTGCAATATACATTTCCAGCTATCGGCAAACAAACATTGTCAAAAACATAGTGCTAAGCGGCTGTCATATATCACTAAGTTGTATGTCTTCAATGTATTTGCATTCACGGTACATACGTTTTAGTTGTACTCAGCTGTAAAGTCTCTCCAACGAAGTTACTAGTGTAAAGCAAGAAGGCATCTGAATTATCATACATCAATTAGGTGAAAAGATGAAGCCGTATCATTGGTTTTTCTTGCTTTATTCGAGAGAAGAGTGAACAATATGATTGGAAAATAATTTCCTGACAATGTCCTGACAATTAACCCAGTTTCACTAAAATTGTCTAAAGATTTCTTCTCAGATTGATATTATAGTTTGAGATGCTCACGATAGTTCAGAGAATATCAACATGTTTGTCAGTGATAGAACATGAACCCTATGTTCTTCTTCGGGTTTATAAGTTCCTGTTCAGAGGAACGCATGCACCCACAAATCGGCATGTAATCTCTATAATAATGAGGTACTGCTCGCATTTTTCTGAGGATGAAATCAAGAAAGATTATATCAGATATCTGCAATTTTCATTTCGTTCCAGATTGTTAACCTGTACTGAACCAATGTCGAGGTGATTTAGTACACTTTAACTTTGGCCTTGTGGAAATTATATACAACCAGCGTATACAGTCGTGTATATACAGTAACGAAAAACCCAATCTTCTTTTGCGGTTAATAACAGCGCGTGATCTTGGCTTATCTTTTATTTCTCTACTTATCAAATTATTATTAGTAGTAGTAGTATTATTATCACATATATTTGATTTAAGTTGTGTTTGATGTTATTTGATTGTTTGTGGGTTTTGGGGTCTTTTTATTTTTTTTACATGTCAATGTATGTAATTTTGTTACTAGGAATTTGATAATTTCCAGAAAGTTCAGTTTGACTTGAATGTTTCCATAAATGCCTAATAATGGAAACACTTGTTTCTATTTTTGACTTAGTTCCAGGCCTTGATTGAGGATCAGGTAAACAACTTCTAGGAGGGGAAATTCTTAGTATTAATAGTGATATTGAGAGAGAGAGAGAGAGAGAGAGAGAGAGAGAGAGAGAGAGAGTTCTTATAGTCCGGGCTTTTAAACACTTGATGGTAAGTTGTTTTCTTCTGTTGTGACCAATATTGAAGTTTTGAGTTTTTGAATTATATGTAAATGTTTCTTCAGATTATTTGGACTCCAGAAGATGATGTCGTTACTCTGGAAATATTACTGTATTCATAAAGAACTCTTGAGCAAGTACTTTTCTTGAAACGTTTATTTGGATTGTCAAGACCGGATGATTAATTATTATGTTTCAACAAGAAACTGTAGACGTCAACACAGTACGTAATATAGCATATGTCATCGCCTTCCATCTTGGATTATTTGTCTTGACTCTAACTTGGAATCATTAGAACACTTCAATATTAGGACTTCATAAATTGTATTCGTAGATTATTCTTGTATTATTTTCCGAATTGATTCTGGAAACTGTAAGTTCTCATATTTCTTCCTTTTTACAGTATTTTTCCAGGGAAATACATTATTTGTTATATTTTCTAAAGCTCGTTGTTTTCACTCTTTTGTGTTACTGTTTATTCGAGCCTAAGCACGTAATATAAGATTATTATTATTATTTGTTGTTGCCATTAGTAATTGGCTGGTGCTATTACTGTAGTGGTAATGTTGCTTAGGTTGTTAGTTACTTCAATTTATTAGCATATTAGCTGTTGCTATTGCTTTAATGGCTGAATTCATGAAATATTGAAGTTAACTGATACGGTTAGACTTTTATGTCAATGCTGTGCAATACATTTATGTAAAACAATATAGTGTTTTAGGGAGAAATGTCGCAATAACTCATATCATTTAAAGGTCCATACATTTGTATGAAGAAATGAATGATGTGAAATATTTTCAAATCGATGAAGACCAATAAAAGATTTATCAGTAATTTGCGTTTTCGAATGATATTTGTCATACAATAATTTCATCAAATGGGAATAGGTAAATAGTTACAAATCCCTCTAATATGATACATACCTGTAGTTAAAATATAGAGTTTCACATTGCCTATCGCAAGGAAATGCAGCAATTACTTTCACCTGTCATTCCACATTGGTTTGTTCTATTATTCACTATATATCGTGTTCACACAATAGGTAGAAATTAATGGCGAAACTTTATTAGGATGAGCAAATTACAGCACATGGAACAATACGAAGCGAACCAAAAAGGTCATATACTAGTCACACACGGAACCGCTGCCCAACTGTTATTTCAGCAACTTTTTTCTACCGTTCAATAATTGAGAAAGTTACATGTATCATATTTTATTCAGGATACCTTGCGATTTGACTGTATACGACTGCCTTCGATTAAATCGTGCTCTATTAAAAAAAGCACACAAAAACTGATTTCATGCATAGATAATTAATCTCTAACTGAAATAAGACTTCCTTTATTCGACAATTCTCATTGTCATTTGAAATGAATTTGTTAGTATTTGCAGCCGCTTATACTTTATTCCTGCAGCTTTGGTTAGATTGTACATGTTATAACTAAGGCATTGTCAGGCTGCAAGGTTTTTAATGAAGAAGTGATAGGTTTACATTTTATAACTAATGCAGTTATATATTGTAAATTGTATAACTAAGGCAAATCTAGGTTATACATTTTATAACTAAGGCAAATGTATCGTGTAAATTGCATAAATAAGGCAAATATAGGTCGTAAATTGCATACCTAAAGGCAAACATATGATGCAAATTTATAATTAATGCAGTTGTCACAGAATAAGGCAAAGAAATAATTTGATTTTGTCTTAAAACAATTCGACTATTTCTCGTTGTACATGCGTACAACGTTATCTAGGGTGAATGTGTTTTTCCAGGTAAAGGACTGTATTAACATATACCTAGCCAGAGATTACTTGTGACGAGGTAACATGACTCACATGATATGCACGGGTATTCTACCCTGACTTGTACCCAGTCTCCTATGGATTTAAGTAAGACCAATTTCTAAAACCACACTGGTCGTTTCTGGAATCACGTCAAGGAGTATACACTATCCATTGTTCTCCAGCCATAGGGGTAAGTGTTAAATTTACATTTTTATTTGATATGCGAAGCTTATTCGGCTTGTAATGTCTTATCGCGTAATAATGTATTTATTACAATGCAGATTTAAAATATTATCATATATCTAGAGATTATACAGAAACTATTATTATGTTCAATTTGGTTTTATTGTAGCTGACTGTTATGGTAGCTGACTGTGTTTGTAGCTGACTGTGTTTGAAGCTGATTCTGACTGTTATTGTAGCTGACTGTTATTGTAGCTGATTGTGACTGTCGCTGTGATTGTGTCTTTGAAGTGTGATTGTCAATGTGACTGTGAATATGACTAGAGCGGTCTGAAGCTGTCCGAAGCCGTCTAAAGTTGCTTAGAGCTATCTGGAGTTTCCAGAACATTTAATGCTACGTGCTGTCGATACGTATGTATGTATGTACGTATGTCTGTGCCACGGACGCAGCAAAATTGAAAAGGTGCTGTATGCTGTCTGTACGTGTAACGTATGACTGTACTCGTGGTGGATTCATAAAGGGTGCGAGTGGTCGATAAGAGTGTGGACCAACCCAAGGAATCGTGCGACTGTACAAAGGGTCTAGAAGTATACTTTTGGATCAATTGTTGTTCCATTGCATTTTTTATATCCATAAGATTATTTTGAATCTTCGTTATGTTCATTAGATTTATTTGAATCTTAGTTGTGTTCTTAAGATTATTTTGAATCTTCATAGAATTCATATTCGAGATTATGTGAATCTCGGTTTTTATTCGGCGACAATGGTGTCAGAAGTGGGATCTTTGGATTAAGTGAATCGTCATCATATTGTTTGTGAAAGTAAACACTTATTGTTTATGTTCGAGTGTGACCTTCTTGACAAGATAATAATCAAGTAGGTGTTTATTTTGTTTAGTACTTCTAGGTCTAGTATAAATACTTATTCATTTTTGTTTTGGTTGCCTTCATTAGGAAAAGTTTATTTTGTAAAATTAAATCTGTTTTGTTACTATTAATCATGTCATCCCATAAGGACTTGGTCGCCTTAGGCAAAGAACTTGGGTATGAGGAAGGACGTTTAAGGGAATTTGTTAGGGAAGAACAAGCCCGGGGGAAGGATGAAAATGGTAAGGGCGATGGAATTAGAACAGGAGGAACAAGCCCGGGAGAGGGAAACAGAGGAAAGGCGGGCAGAATTAGAGAGGGAGAAGATAGAACTAGAAAAACAGGCCGAAAGGGAAAGGATAGAATGGGAAAGGGGAGCTGAGAAGAAGAAGATAGAGTTAGAAAAACAAGCAAGGTTAGAAGCTTTGGAGGTAGAAGAAAGATTAAGGCAACGAGATCATGAACGTAAGGTAGAGTTAGCAACAGCTAGAAAAGGAGAACATGATGCTGCCTCTAGTAAATTAAAGGGTCCCAAACTACCCCCCTTTGACGATGAGAAAGATAACATGGATAGTTATTTTCATCGGTTTGAGCGGTATGCCGAGAACCAGAAGTGGAGTCGAAATGACTACGCACTGCATCTCAGTGCTTTATTAAAAGGTAAAGCGCTGGACGTGTACTCGCGACTTCCTAGAGACGATGTGTTCAAATACGACGTCCTGAAGGAAGCACTTCTAAAAAGGTACGAGCTGACTGAAAAGGGTTTTGGTAAAAAGTTCAGGTGTAGCAAGCCCGAGAAGGGAGAAACCTTTGATCACTTTATCGTTAGAATAGCGAACTATTTTCAGCGGTGGATTGAATGCGGCAAAGCGGTGAAAACGTCTGAAGGGTTGACTGATTTCTTTCTCAGAGATCAATTTTTTAATACAGTTGGGTGGGAACTAAGTCAGTTTCTGAAATAGAAAGTCTATTCAAACGTACAGGATGTGGCTAAACAAGCCGATTTCTATGCCGAGGCTCATGGGGGAACCCAGAACGTGGTTTCAAAAGACTTTAAGTCTGGAAACCAGTCTACGAAACCGTAGCCTAGGGTGCTTGTGAAATCAGCGGAGGCAAGTAGGTCAGTTAGGGATACGGGTCGTCAGGGTATACAATGTTTCTTGTGTAAGGAATAGGGTCATATTCAAGTAAAATGTCCTAAGAGAAAGGGACTTTCGTATAAGGTAGCCGTGGCTATACAGAGTAAAAGTACATCTGGTAATATGGTGCAGGTAGAACCAGGTATTCATACACTTGGCATGTTTCTTTTTCCGGAAGCGCGAGTACCAACCGCGAGAGGTTTCGTGAACGGTCGAGAAGTTGTAGCATTACGTGACACCGGTTGCACGGCGGTAGTGATCAAACGTAGTCTCGTGCAGGATAACCAAATGCTCAGGTGGGAGTCCCCATGCATGCTACTCGATCAAACGATCGGACGCATTCCCGTAGCAAGGATCACGGTAGAAACACCTTTTCTAACCGGAACTGTAGATGCCCTTTGTATGGAAAACCCTATTTAAGATCTGACGATCGGTAATGTTGAAGGTTCCCGTCTTCCAACCATAGCAAATTTCAGGACACCTTTGGCCCAGGCAGTTGAAACGCGAGCGCAAACCAGACGAGAGAAAAACGCGTTTCAGAAATTAATAGTCCCTGAATCGATCTCCGGAATTTCGCGTGATGAATTCAAACGAGAACAAGAACGTGACGAATCCATCAAAACTGTTATTGGGAAAATCGCGTCCGGCGCAATTAGACACTGCAAGGGTGGGGCAGCTCGAGATTCGTTCGTAGGAACGGGCTAATTCATAGGGAGTTTATCACTCCGGAGGGTAAGAGGTATTGGCAAGTGGTCGTACCCCAGAGATACAGATCTAAAGTACTTAGGGTGGCCCATGAGTCTAGCATGGCAGGACACCTAGGTAAGGCGAATACCACCAGTAGAGTAGTCGCTGAATTCTACTGGCCTGTTGTTAATGGCGATGTCACACGGTTCTGTAGGTCTTGTGACGTATGCCAGAAAACCGTATGTAAGGGAAGGGTTACAAGGGTGCCCTTGGGACAGATGCCATTAATAGATACACCGTTTAAAAGAGTGGCGGTGGATATTGTAGGTCCAATACAAGCAGTTACAGAAAGGAAGAACCGGTATATTCTTAGTCTTGTGGATTACGCAACCATATATCCCGAAGCTGTAGTGTTACCAACTATTGAAACGGAACGGGTGGCTGAAGCATTGGTTGACATCTTCAGTAGGGTAGGGATGCCAGAAGAAATCCTTACGGATTGTGGTGCCCAATTCACCTCCGACCTCATGGGTGAAATAAGTAGACTGTTATCAATCAAACAGCTAAACACTACCCCATACCATCCGATGTGCAATGGACTGGTAGAGAAATTTAATGGTACCCTAAAAAGCATGCTACGAAAGATGTGCGCGGAACGTTCGCAAGACTGGGACCTCTATTTTAACGCGGTCTGTTCGTGTACCGTGAAGTACCGCAATAAAGTTTAGGGTTTTCACCCTTCGAATTGCTGTACGGAAGAACAGTTCGAGGCCCGATGCGGATACTACGCGAACTGTGGACAGGTGACGTCACGAGCGAGGAAATAAAACTACTTACCAGTACGTGTTAGATCTGCGAGATAAACTGGAAAGTACATGTCAGATGGCACGCGACGAATTAATGAAATCGGGACGCAGATATGCCAAGTATTATAACCGTAGAGCGCGAAATAGGAAATTTCTTGTAGGAGATCAGGTTTTCTTGCTTCTTCCTACTAGCAAAAATAAGTTACTAGTCCAGTGGAAAGGTCCCTACGAAGTTAGGGAGGTCAAGAATGACATGGACTATAAAATTGACATAGACGGTAATTTAAAGACATTCCATGCTAACATGCTTAAGTTGTACATCAAGAGACATCGACAATGTAGAAAAAGGGGTCTTGAATGTCGTTTGTACGTCAGTCATCGACGACGACTTGGGAGAAGCAGAACACGAGGTTTCCCTTGAGGGTCCCTTGGGTGTTGCAAGGGAAGGGGTAGGTCAAGTCGATGTGAGTGCAGAGTTGACCAAAGACCAACGTCAACAAATTAATGCGCTTTTGGTTAAATACTCGGATGCATTCACCAACAGACCGTGTTGTACAACCTTGGTAGACCTCAAAATTAAATTGAATACATCTGACCCCATTAAAATCAAAGGTTATCTGGTATCATACAACGCACGAGAAGCTGTGGACGAAGAGGTGAGCAAAATGTTAGATCGGGGGGTGATTGAACCCTCCAACTCGCCATATTCTTCTCCTGTAGTGCTAGTCAGAAAAAAAGATGGGACGAACCGATTCAGTATCGACTTTCGACAGTTAAATAAAATCACGGTGTTCGATGCGGAACAAATGCCAGATATGGAGGGTCTATTTGCGAAGTTGTCGGGCAACCGATTGATTTCCAAATTAGATCTGTCCAAGGGATATTGGCAGGTTCCCATTGTTCAAGAGTCCCGTACATTTACAGCATTTGCGACCCAGAAGGGATTATATCAATTCAAGGTAATGCCATTCGGGTTAGTAGGTGCCAGTGCCACCTGTTGTCGTTTGAAGCGCAAATTGCTAAGAGGTTTAGCAAACGTTGATAGCTTTGTAGATGTCATATTTGTGTACACGAATACTTGGAGTGAAAACGCGTCCGTCTTGGAGGAACTCTTCGATAGACTCCGCAGAGCGAACCTCAGTGAGACCCACTAAATGCAGTATTGGCTATACAGACTTAGATTGTTTGGGTCATAGGGTCAGTGCTTCGGGTCAGTTGAAACCTCACCCCAAGCAAGTGGAAGCGATTAGGAACGCACCTAAATCGGACAACAAAACGCAAGTTAGTTCGTTTCTAGGTCTAGTAGGGTTTTATAGAAAGTTTATACCAAACTTTGCAGCCATTGCCAGCCCACTGTCTGATGTGACAAAGAAGGGGCAAACCAACAAAGTAGAGTGTGGACCACCACAAGATAGAGCTTTTTGCGCGCTGAAAGAGAAACGAATCAGTGCACCTATATTACAATTGCCAGATGTTAGCAAACCCTTTATTTTAAGAACAGATGCCTCGGAAAATGGGTTGGGAGCAGTTTTACTGCAAGAGCAAGATAGCAATAAGTTTCCCGTAGCTTATTCGAGTAGGAAATTGCTACCCAGGGAGAAACACTATTCAGTTATTGAGAAAGAGTGTTTGGCCGTAGTGTGGGGAATTGGGAAGAAATCATGCATATCTTTTTGGGAGAGATTTCGTTCTCGGGACTGATCACCAACCCCACTGTATTTTAACAAAGCCAAGGTCGCTAACGCTCGATTGATGCGTTGGGCGCTGACACTACAATCATATCGCTTCCGTGTAGAGGCAATAATAGGGGCTGAAAATATAGGGACAGACTACTTGAGTAGGGCATGATTGGAAATTTGGATAAATTTTTACCCAGTATAGAAAATCCAGATTGCAGTATTACCCGTGTAAATAGTGTAACATACCGTTAGTAGTTATTTTTCTTTTATTCTGTGACGGTTTTAGAAAAAATGTGTACATTTATTTTTTTCTCTTAGGGATAAGGTATTGTCACAGAATTAGGCAAAGAAATAATTTGGTTTTGTCTTAAAACAATTCGACTATTTCTCGTTGTACATGCGTACAACGTTATCTAGGGTGAATGTGTTTTTCCAGGTAAGCAACTGTATTAACATGTACCTAGCCAGAGATTGCTTGTGACGAGGTAACATGACTAACATGATATGCACGGGTATTCTACCCTGACTTGTATTCACTCTTCTATGGATTTAAGTAAGACCAATTTCTAAAACCACACTGGTCGTTTTTGGATCACGTCAAGGAGTATACACTATCCATTGTTCTCCAGCCATAGGGGTAAGTGTTAAATTTACATTTTTATTTGATATGCGAAGTTTATTCGGTTTGTAATGTCTTATCGCGTAATAACGTATTTATTACAACGCAGATTTAAAGTATTATCATATATCTAGAGATTATACAGAAACTATTATTATGTTCAATTTGGTTTTATTGTATCTGACTGTGTTTGAAGCTGATTCTAACTGTTATTGTAGCTGATTGTGACTGTCGCTGTGATTGTGTCTATGAAGTGTGATTGTCAATGTGACTGTGAATATGACTAGAGCGGTCTGAAGCTGTCCGAAGCCGTCTAAAGTTGCTTAGAGCTATCTGGAGTTTCCAGAACATTTAATGCTACGTGCTGTCGATACGTATATATGTATGTACGTATGTCTGTGCCACGGACGTAGACGCAGCAAAATTGAAAAAGTGCTGTATGCTGTCTGTACGTGTAACGTATGACTGTACTCGTGGTGGATTCATAAAGGGTGCGAGTGGTCGATAAG
This sequence comes from Sinohyriopsis cumingii, assembly GCA_028554795.2. Taxonomy (NCBI): domain Eukaryota; kingdom Metazoa; phylum Mollusca; class Bivalvia; order Unionida; family Unionidae; genus Sinohyriopsis; species Sinohyriopsis cumingii. The sequence goes on along the minus strand of CM068831.1, from coordinate 31,275,368 downwards.
AGTGTGGACCAACCCAAGGAATCGTGCGACTGTACAAGGGGTCAAGAGGTATACATTTGGATCAATTGTTGTTCCATTGCATTTTTTATATCCATAAGATTATTTTGAATCTTAATAGAATTCATATTCGAGATCATGTGAATCTCTTATTGTGTAAAATACTGTTTGAAGCGTATGTGCAGTCCATGAGGTTTCTTGGATCTGTACTTCATTTTGATTTAATATTTTTGGTTTATTTTCGATGTGTGAATGTTGTGTAGTGTGATTTGAGTAAATCGTATGTTGAGAGCGTGAGAGAATCATTGTATTTTTACATCATATATTTATCTTTTTTAATTCATTCATAAATTTCCATCTTTCTCACATTGTGTTTGTCTTATTCATTTAGTCCAAAGACCCACTCAGTTTTTATTCGGCGACAGCAGTAATAGGTTGTAAATTGTATAACTAAGGCAAATATAGGCTGTAAATTTATAATTAAGGAAACCATTAGTTGTACATTTTATAACTAAGGCAGTGATAGGTTGCCGCATTCCTTTAATTATTTCCAGACTAGGAGACTAAATCAGTTCGAAAACACGAATCGCAGAGAAAGGCTAATTGTTTTTATCTGCGTTTCTTTTTTCAACTAGTACAGTCTGGACTTTTTTGTCTTGTGTACTAGTCTAAACCGAAATGGTGCATTAAGCATGTAAGAACCAATAATCGATATAGTCTGCGTTCGTATGGCATTGCATCATTGTAAACGTTATGTGGTATGTGACAAGCTGTAACTATTAATGTATCTGACTACTTGTATTAGGACAAACAGTCTTTTAGCTGAGTTCCAGAAAAAGCATAAAATATTGTAAGCGAATGAACGATATCCTTATGCAATATGACTCGAACATTCCACAGGAGAACGTAAATTCTTTAATCGATATATCAGCATGGTTCTAAAGCCTTTAATAATGTTTCCCAAAAGAAAATTGTATAACATCATTGTTTATATGCAACTGATATCGTCTTTCCTTCTTTAAACCGTTAGTTCTTAATTTGTAATAAACCTTTTTCCCTTTGGGATTTCTATACCAAGCTTCTTGTATTAGATTCGCGTGTACCATTATATTTGCAATGTGAATGGCTCATATAATGTTGTAAGAACTTGAAATCCGACCCCATTTTCACAATTTAGCACATTAGGTATGTTTAAACTATGAAATAAAAACTACTCTACAACTGAGTTTGAAAACGAGTTTCCAACCACGATCTAATATATAACAATCTTGAATGCTTTACACCTAATTTAATTGCTAGCTGATTCTCAAAATTTGTACTAGTCTGATCCCTAGGACAGGAAAATCTCGTTTCCTATTTTTTAAAAGAGATTAAGAACAACAGCCTGACAATTATATCAATTACACAAACAATTCAATTAAATCTCACATTGAGAAAATAGGGTCGAAACAACTGTTATTTCTACTTAAGTATAAGATATTGTCTTTGATGGAGTCGGTGTAATCCATGCGAATCAACATATTTTACAATATGGTAATTACAAAAAGCAGTCACTCAATGCATTTATTGTCGTCGGTGTTAACGACGTAGACGAAGGAGTTCAGGTTTTGCACAGACACTGGTTCCTATGGGTCTGTACCCAAACAGTGTCGTAGGAGGTAATATGATCGCAACGCATTCGTTGATTATAGTTCTAAGAAAGACTTGACATCTGATATTAGAATATAATTTAAAATATGCCTTTTGCTTTCAACTGCTCCGTCAGGTAAGTGGGGGTGTAGGAATAATATTTATTCCACTGCTTCAAGAGAACCTCCCATGCGTTTAGTTTCAGTCAATTGGGTTTTGGTAGTCTTGAAAGTTTTTATAACAGTCGTTCACCGATTTATTTTACTTGATAAGAGGTAAAGCTTCAAGGCTTACTGCAACTTTTCGACTTGACAAATCAAAAGTCACTTGTCTCAAGCAACTGTTGAGCCCGACTGTGTAATTCTTGGTATAGTAAAAGAACTGTTCGTTTTCTACCTAACCACTCTGACTTGATTTTGATTGCTGTATGTCATTTTATTGAACGTTTATGTCCAAGACTTTAAGATAAATGAATTTGTTTTGTGTACTGCAGGATCATGTCTGTGAAAATAGTGATTTGAACAGCATTGTTGAATCCAGCAAAGACGATTACTACTGTCACTTGTTTGTCAACATGTGGATTATGCCACATTTTCACATGGATTTGTCCAGATGTTAAGGGTTGGAAACTTCATTCAACACTGCCTTTATCTAGGTGAAATCGTGTCCTGACAGTCGTAGTATTCTGCATAACTCTCGTATTTAATACCATCTGTACTGCTAGTAACTAATTGCGGATGTGCTTCAGGGTCACGTTAAATGTCAAATAATTCTTCAGGATTAAATTAGGTTCAAAGGGTCTATTACACAACGTCTCGCCTTATCTGAAAACGTCTGCCATGGAAACAGTGTAGTGACTGACTTGAAAAGGATAGTTATATGTAACTCCGTTGAGACCTGCATTACTTAGATTGCCATTGAATAAAGGTGAAGGTAACTGACCCTGAAACATATGATCATTGATCAATGATTGGAGTCCAGCCAGTCATTCTGATTACTGCTTAAAGTATGGGATCCGTTACTTATAATTTTTATTCAGATCAGTGTAGTCTTCGATTTAAAACTAGATTTGAAATAGTAGTAATAAACACACGAAATTGCATTCTTCCAACTAAGATTCTTGCGTTGCCATAATCGTAAGTGGCATGATTTTGTTTTGTCGTGAAAGATTTAGAATTATCTTCATACATCATTGGTTTCCTTTTTACAATGATGTAATGTAAATGTCAACGATTTCCACGATTGTTCGCTTCTGCCTATTCAAGTTCTGCATGTGGAATTTTAATTGCATTTCCACGTTTTCCTACGTATTTTAATTCTTTGGCATGAGTAACAGAACAATGGTTTTGGCACAAGTATTTTTTGTCCTAATAGATGTTCAATCGAACTTCTTTCCCTGACGGGATCAACACGTGTTGTTTTTCGAGACTCATTAACATTATCATATGAATTTGGTTTCTGACAGTAATGTTTTGGTTTATATGTTTTACTACACGCCACCACGCAGGTAATCCTGGGTAAGTAAATAATTTATATTAATGGTGCGACCGCATGGCCTATCATACTTTCCAACATTCAACATAACTTTCAAAACATCGTTTTTGAGGTACTCTTAGGTACATGTGTGAGAATATCCTCGGAATCGGTTTTGGAATAAAGAGGCGTTACCAGGAACATTACTGCAAGAAACTCATTTAAATGCAGTTGCTAAAAATCATTAAAAGGTTAAAAGAAATATATGGATAGGTCAACCTTCCCATTTTTATATCTATCAAATCTTGCAAGTGGGACTCGAGTTGTAAAGTTTAAAATTTAAACATAAAATTCTAAAATAATATTTATGAATTAAAAATAAATTAATATATCTAAATCAAAATATATCAATGAACAGGTATAACTTTTGCTTTCATCCACTTTGTTTTATATCCTTCCCTTAATTAGCAGGTGTGAAGTATTGATAACATTTTGAACGTGTTAGAGACTTATATTGCACTGTTGACTAGTAAATGTTGAATGGTTAAAAGTATATGTCCAAATGTTGATCATTGCAATGGTGTGTAGATGTTGTAGTGCGTGTTGGATAGTAGATATGTGAGCATTTTATCGTTGAACATGGCATGGTTGAGGTGTTTGGTAGTGGCTGTGACGTATCGGAGGTGTGTGAGTTTGACTAGATCAACGGGAATTGAATACTCAATGATGATGGTATATATTGGTGTCAGATAGTAACTCGTTGGATATTGTTCCCTCAAGAGGTGTTGATGTATAGTCTGGGTGTTGGGTAGTAGATACGTGGACAGTTGTTGCTGCAAATGGCGTGCTGTATAGTAGGTGTTGCGTGTTGAATAGAAGATCACTGTATAGTGTTGCTATTTGATAGACGTTCAATGAATCTTAATCAATCCAGCAGATTCGTGATCTTATAGTCTGGGTATAGTATGTTAGATCACATGGTGGTAGATACTAGATAACAGGTCAATTTAAGGCAAGGCAAACGGAAAGAAAAGAAAAACAGCGCGCAGGAAAACCTATGCCACTGAAGAAACCTAACGCAAGACAATCAGAAGACACAGCAGATGAACCATAGACAGCGAGCACATATCAATGAAAGAAAGACAGTCAAATAGAATAAATTAGGTTTTTGTTTTGACATTTAATTGCCAATTTTATTCATCAAAATATCCAAAAATGTTTAGTTTTGCTTTGTATTGATTTGTTTATTTTAACTTATGGATACGATGTTCTCTCTCTCTCTCTCTCTCACACACACACACACACACAAACACGCATGCAAAACATTTTGTAATAGATAAACTCTCCTTGCTTATGTCTCTTACGTGGGACAGATTTCATTTATATTTATCTCGAGTGCAGAGTTTTAGTTTTGAAATTTACTTTTGTAATTATTTTTAAAGCATATCAATATAAAAAGACTACATGTCAGAATCTTTTAAGAAAATATTTGCTATTTTGCAAATAACCAAACATAAATTGTTGCAACCTTACAAGAAAGTGTCAACTTCGTAATGCCAAATCTCTTTGTTTGATAATGTACCAAATCCTTTACTCTTGTTAAGGCTAGAAAAAAGAAAACAAACAAAATAAAAACACAAAACAAACAACGACAAGCATGCAAACAAACAATCTAAATATACGATTTACAATCACAGTTAAGATGAGTTCTAGGCCTCGGATATCAGATAGTATGCGTACACTAACCGTATGATGGGAAATTGCTTTGGATCTTATGAACGCAAAGTGTAAGAAACGCAAAGGAAAAACCAGCTTTGTATAATCACGTATCACCTGGATTTGTAAATACGAATGCTCGCAACAACACTATAAAGGAACCTTAATGATAATGTATTGACCTTCACGTGACATTCATGTTAAGAACTGCAACTGATATGTTATATGAAGAAAACGAAGAGAAATCAAGATCAAAACTGGACGAATCACAACGCACTTACTGCCCATCCCTTGGCAGTTTCTGGTTCCCGAATGCTGAGAGCGATCTAGTATTTCTGGCAATACAAGGAAGTTCTTCATTTCATAACATTAGACACAAGTATAGACTGGTCAAATGTTCTTATCGCTTAATCCAGGTTACGGGAAAGGAGCTGCGTCATCTGGTAGTATTGTACTTCAAATACTGTTAGGATGGGCAGTAGGTAATTCATCTATCATCTAATTCCTACATTATAATTCACTTTACCCTGTTCTTATACACACGTATGTATAAACAAAATAGCAATACGTTTATTTGTTTTTTGTTTAAAGATATACAAATTAAAATTATATGGCACAAGCGTGTATAGTATGGGATACAAAATAATGTTATGTTAAGGTATGTTACTAAAAAGCTGCTTTTGCCGCAAAAGAAAGACTGTATTAACGATGTTAAGTATCATTATGCTCGTCGTTGTTTTCATATATCATCAATACACAGGTTAAAAAAAAAAAACAAAAAGAAGGACATACAAGTTTCCAGCCTTTGAAAATTTGCACGTGTGCACATTGGTTTTAGACTAATTTTTCGCTCCAGACTTTTTTTAAAACATAATACAGATTTAAATACTAGTATATAACTAAGTACGACCCATTTTATTTATTAAGTTTATTGAAGTTTGAAGCAAAGAACGTTCTGCAAACTATGATCGGCGAAAGTAAAATATAAACTAGTCAATCCATATAATTAAAGTTTAAATCTGTAAAGAACAAAAGTAAAACATATTAAAAAAGTGTGTTAAAAAGAGCTTTCTAACTTGGTTGAACAGTGCATGAATACATACAAAATAGCAATCAATACCCGTAATTTGCATATAGCCAATCAGCTGAAGGCAACCAGTTGTTTACAACATGGTATAAATATTACCTTTGGTCGTTGAACCATACTATGAGCAGCATCCTCTGAACAATGATGTTCGGCTACTTCTTAAAGTGAACTCCATGGTGGACATATACACTTATCATTAAACTGCAACAATAATGTCTATTTTATTCATTTTACCAATATTAATGGCTGTGTACATATTGGAATATCGCCTATTGGACCTTGGAAGTGTACAATTCATTTAAAAGAGTATTAACTTTAATGTTTGCACTATAGTGGTTATTTTGCTAAAATGACAAATAATAAAATTTAATAACAGGATATCTGAGTTAGAGAGAGAGAGAGAGAGAGATAGATAGAGATGAGCTTGATGTAGATATGGGCGTGTGTGTACAAGACTGCGCACTCCAAAATAACATTACTTGACTTATTTTTGGTCTGAAACTCACCAGTTTGATATATTCAGTTTATATCAGCTTCTTGTCTACACCAGAGTGTATCCATATTACAAACTATTTCGAAATATACGCTTACTATCACTTCATATTCCAATGCTAGATTTTATCTTCAGCTGATACTGTTTCTAAAACGTTTCGAATACAGTAGAAGTAAGCTTCTACTGTTTACATGGGTATAGCCAAGTCCAAACTATCAAAATCGTAAAGTTATTTATTTAGATTGGAATAAAAATGGACGAGAACGTTAACTTATTTCACTTTTACACTTACGCCCCTATGAATACAAGCCTACAAATATATTGTTTAATATTTATGAGATATCATCTATTTCAGTCCAACTCTATTAGCTACAACCTAAAGAACAGTTTGTTTTTTACTCTCTCTCTCTCTCTCTCTCTCTCTCTCTCTCTCTCTCTCTCTATATATATATATATATATATATATATATATAAACATATTATATTACATTTATATGTGAAGTCAAACTTGTTTCTTTTTCTTGTGTATTGTTTCTTTTTCATTGATACTCAGTTTTGCTTCCTTTGCACAGGAAATATGATATCATCACAATGCCGTCGTAGTGGATGTAAACCAACATTAACTCATTAGGGTTTGCGAATATTTTGCACATAGTTATTTACGAATGTATAAAATAAATATTTTTTATTTTCAAAGGCATGAACAAAACAAATTCCAAAGCTCCTAAAAATTCAGGTTGCTATAAATAGGTAATCAAGAAATAAAATAATTATACACGAGTTTGAAACGTAAATTAACTAATGAATATGATGTATCCCGTGTAAGCTGTTTTATAGTACGTGACGGTTTGATTTACCTCGTCGCTTGAGAATGACCAGCACATGTACATAAAGAAAACAAAACAAATGGCAACTAACAATCCTTTCAAGTACACCCAATCCAGCAAGGGATCACATGTGTCAGGGATTGATTAAGATAAATGCAATAAACTGACAAAACAGTAAAAAAAAGACTAGTATCAAATTAGCCTGAGCCATTTCGACTCTTAATGTGTCTTTCTCAAAGGCAAATGCTAAACATAGTCAAGACGAACAAATGAAACAGAAAAACAGTTGTGTTAGCGAAACTTTACAGGAATAAAACCTTTAAATTTATTATGTTTTCACTAATTTATTTCAACTTGTTGCACATGCCGGAAAATAGTTTTATTAACCTATCAATGGAATAGCCATAACGACATATGTTATTATATGTAAATGTATGCATTCGTAAATGATATCCCGGATATTTCATTGTTATAGTAGTTTTATGAAGAAAAATGGTTTGTATCTATCGGAATTTTTTTTTATCCATAGACTTTTATGAGATGGATTTTCTCGTAAACTCTAAGTCAAGCTGTTTCCAAAACAGAGAGAGAGAAGGAGGGAAGTTCAATCCTCTGGAAAGAGGTGTCACTTGATGATGAAGATGTGGCTACATCTGGGGAATTTGGCTTGCGAGGGTAGGGGATCGAGCTGCAAAGACAGAAGCTGTTTGAGTTTCCTGGCTAGCAAACTTTATTGAAATACTCAACATATAAAATTACATTCCAATATCAAACTACATAAGCTTAAATTGCGGATATAAGGAATACATATAAAACTAGGATATTCTTTCACTTACCAACATCATACACTGTATAATATCTGCCGTTTAGAATATAATACAGATAAGTAAATATCGAAAAAATTCTCGATAGCAAATGAATCTAAAATTCAATATTTCAGAGAAATACCGTAATTGAAATATATGTTACTGAATTTATTCTAAAATGTCAACATATTAAATTCTATTATTTAAAGAGTATTTTATTTCTAAATTAACTATTACTGAGTATGAAGTTTATAGGGAACGTTGCTTTTTACTATAATCAATAATATAATTACAAGTAAATATAAGTTCTTCAAACAATTAAACTTTCGAATACATTATATTAAAGAATAGCAAAGAAATATTAAAATAATCTAATGTTTAAACATACTGATGTTAGATTAACATCTTAACACTAAAAATTATTATAACACTAAAAAGTCTTCTACTATGATAAATTGTACATAGACGGTTATCTTACCTGCAAAGACAGAAGCTACTTGAGTTTTCTGGCTAGCAAGCTGACGTGCCCTAGGGTTGGGGTCTTATATATCAGTTTCTTAAGACAAAGCCAAATATGGACATGAGCCTAGTTCTTTTGCGTTGGCCAGAATCTCAAAATGAGGCTTCGTAGTTTCTATAAATTATTGTCTGGGTCTATGTACATTATTACATAGGTACTTCTGCAAGATCAGCGCATTTGGAATCTGTCTAGTTCATCTATTTACGTAACCTAGAAAATGTACTTTTTGCTGACTCTGAGATACAGGGCAATATATGTATAAGACGGTTCGTACTTGATCATAAGAGCGCGATCATTGTTAAATAGTACACAATCATAATACCGAAATAAACAGATTCAATTTCAATATATTTTAATAGAAAATTACTTTCAATATAATTTAATCAAAACTTACTCTTAATACAATTTAGAGAAAATTTCAATCTTGTTACTTGTACTAAAAAATTCTGTCCTAATAATAGTAATTATAGGCTAATAAGCAAATTTAGAAAATATTTAAAAGAAAACGTGTCAGCAGTAAAATATAATTTTATTTGTGCGTGGCTGACTTGTTCTAGTCTGCTCGGTTTAAACCGCTTGGTTTCAATGTTCTATGGCGGCATATCCAGTAAGATTATTCTCTCTTCTGGTTTCGGAACTCCAGTTGGGGTTGTGAGCAATTGCAACAAGTGTTACCTCACTGAAAGTGTGGGCAGGGGAGGATAAGTATTCTGTGGCCGGGCGTTTTTACAGCTTCTTTGTCATCAAATCATATATTTGAGGGATCAATCTTCTATGTGATTTGCCATACGTGTATTGTAGATTTGAATTACATATCAATTAGTTTGTGCTGTACATAACAATGTCCAATGAGGGATGTTCCTTCCTCAATTGCAAACTCGGAAGCTGTCAGTTACAACACTGTTTACTCTTGGAACAACAAAGCAGTCATCCACGTGTTCGATACGTTAATTGATATATTTCTAAAGTTCACTCAGCACAGCAACGTGAATAATATGCCGTATGGTTCTCCTTGAATTATCAAGTCAGGTTCTCGAAATGGATCTAAATTTACAGAATTTGTTTCGCGCACGAATGATTTAAATCTAATTTGTATCGTGATACAGTTCAAAAGCATTCATTATATACATACTGATAACGATTGGTATGGTATTCACCAAGATTGTCTTCGAAGGGTTGGAGTGCCATTTTCGATACAGAGATGTACCTCATTGGAAGCGTCGAGTGCTAAATGTAAACAAAGAGCAACATCGGCTAATGTTTCCTTTTATTAATGATTTCATTATATTGTCAATGTCAACAGACTAGTACCAATCAACATATTCCATAAATTAAATGTTATCAGCCTCTAAATATAGCGAATGTACATGGATAATAATAATAATAATAATAATAATAATTTTCCTTTTGATCAAATTCACAAATGCTATATTAAACATTATTTTAAATGATTACTGAATAGCTTGACTTCAGTGCATTGTCTATGACATTTTGAAACATAAATGATTTAGTTACCTTAGTTATTATAAACAAGAATCCCCTCTTATAATAAAACACCTTCGTATTTTCCAAAGTGCCTTTATGGTCGTCAGAATGACCTTTTTGGACCTAAATGTCTTTCAATCGGAAAAGGCAGTGAAGCTACGAATCGGAAAGACAGAACCAAATTTAAATAATCGAAATTTCCAAAACGCACAAGAAAACAACTGCTATGTTTGTCAAAGACAATTTGGATGGACTTTGCTCCTCTGAAGACGTGAAATGTCACCTAAAATATACAAGATCACAACCACTGGAGTTAATCAGGTTATTAAATATCATCAACGAGACGGTAAAACGATTCCCGCTGTGCATACCGAGCCATGCTTACATTGTAAATAATGTTAGTATACCCATTCTACTTGTATATCAAATCTTGGATATTGCATGCTCTCTGAAGTGAGTTGTCTGCTCTGCTTCTCGATATAAACGACATATAGAGTTACCAAAACATTTTGTTTCAATTAAAAGTCCATCAGCTGTCGCTCAGATGAATATATAAGTTCCTGTGCACGTTTTATTTCTAATCAACTCTGCATCTGTGTGTTATGTGGTTTGCGGGATGGGCGTGCAGCTTTAATGTACCTCTAGTTTTAATTTTCATTGAATGTGTATAATTATACCAGTACTACATAATCTATGGAACGTTGGTCTGACACACAGTTGGTTGCAGTAATTAGTTGAAGGACCAATGTTTGAAACACAAGCAAATCAGTTGAATTTTGGTTTATTTTGCAAAGCATCATTGACAAGAAAAAGAACATAAAAGTAACTTTATGATGCCAGTGTGCGCAGGGTTGTTGTCGTTGCGGGAGTAATGTGTTATTTACGAAAGCCAAAATACGAGCAGGACAAAAGTATCGACAAGATTGACAATTTTGCAATGTTGTAAAAAGACTGCCCAAGCATCCGATTGCCACCGATTGCCAAGAAGAAATTTTGTTTTCTTCAAACTTTCAAAGTAATATATGAAACAATCTCAAACACATATGTATTTGTGCAAACACGTACGCATTCAATGAGTGTTTCTTCGGATATTATATATGTCGTAAGAAACGAACTTCGGTTATATATTAATCAACAGTTAGGAATATGGCATAACGTTATTTAATAATATTACATAGCATATGTATTTCATATGTACGACGGAATTAGAAAGCTACAAGATTCTATAATGAAACTTTAATACGTGGAATCACCATCTAGAGACAAACTGTCGTACTTACAATTATATGTTTTACTACATATCGATTCTTTTAGCTGTTATAGCATGCTCTTTTATTAAGGCCATTAGAATATAATGTATATAAGGGAAGAACAAAGAAACTTTCTTTAAGTAGTCTTTTCATCTCTATGGACCTAATATTCATTTGCACGAAAGATAAATCACGTAAAGAATTGTTATTTGAATTAAACTATATTGACTCATGATTGGAGAACTGAAGATCCACTTGACTTGAAAGCTGTGATTATTAATTATCTTATTACTTTTAATGATCTGCATGGAAATGGCACTACAGTCATTCATGTATAGCTATTGTACGTCTTGTATTACCACGTGGGCGTCCGCGCAGATAGAAAAATATAAATATATGCTCCTTAACTGAAAGTAAACCATTCCTTTTTATAGGTATTAGGAAACAGTTTTGAGGTTTCCTTGCACCCACATCCACGAATACGAGGCTATGGGGGCTAAATTTGCACAAACCAATACATTATGAGCACATTCTTGGTTACGTGTTTGCGTTTAGTTCAGGTTTCTGCACATTGTGTAAATAATGCTAGTAAGAGGTTTAAATTTGATGAATACGGCACTTTCATTTGAAATGTAACTGACCGTGAGCTATATTTCACGCCTCACTGACTTTTACTAAATCAGATAATTTAAGTTTATTTCTTGAGCTCTATTTATGTTTTAATCATCCAACTATATGATTGTGTATATCGCTATTAGTATCACAGGCTTGCTAGAATGGAAACTTACTGTGACCTATATTGTAATGCGCTAGGTTACGAAATAGTACTCTGTAAATATACTTGTTTACATAGATTGAGTTAACTTGATGTCGAAATTTGTCATAACGAGCTCTACATTCTAATATAAATTACTGTATTATGTTAAAATATGTAATTGAAGAGTAAGCTCTGTTCATACTAGAATCATGCAACTTGATTATTTTATGTACCTAGATACTGAAAAATAAAGTCACTGTGACATGCATTTAACGTTTTACTGGGTTAGGTTCAAATGTGCGTTTTGACCAAAATAGATTTTAGCTCCCTGTATATATATATATATATATATATAATGCATGACCTAGATTTATGAACGTTACGTGAAAATATGTATCTTGTGAGTACTACACACTTATTATTGAAGTAGAGCAATGTCATCTATATTGTATGATTCATTATCTTTTTATAAACGTGTGTGTTTTAGTGTATTTTAAAGCCTTGTTTGCGCTATAATAATATAAATATGAGAGAACGAGCATTTATATTGGTACCACACCTTAACAACTATAGACTGGCGCTATAACCTACATTTCCTATTTTACTGACTTTAGTTACGTCTTTTGCATTTACCTCATGACCGCACCTTAATTATTTACTGTTATCCATAAATTTATGAAATTTGTTGCATAAGTGCGTCGTGTTTCACTTGCATAAGCATATCACTTTGACATGTGTTCATGCTTCACTTACTTTGATTATATCTTGTGGTTTTAAATGCATTTGTTGGTTGAATGAAATACAGAGCACCTCCAAAGTCAATGGTATCGATCTCCGGTCATGAATGAAAACGTTGCTGCTATACGAGCTGTGGAACAGACGGAACCTGACACACATGAAGGTTACCAGGGGGCGGTAGAAGGGATGATTTATGGTCTGGCCTTAGGTGGCTTAGAGGAAGAAAAACATGTTTAGTCTCTCCCTGCTGATCTGTGTGATGTAGGATTAGATGAACTCAAATTGCTCACGCTGTCTATATCATACTGTTGTGTCGGAGTATATTCTTTATTATATATTGTCATTCCTTCTCTCGTTTTCGACGAGACAAGCTGAGAACGGATTTTGTGCTGACAACTATAGAGGCAATTCATGAGCTGCCTGGTTTTGGATTTCCCCTATACGTCTCCCAAATGTCAGTTGGATCCCCAAAGGGAGGGATTGCAAAGTCCCTACGTGGTATAATTTGAGCGATTCAGAGTATTAGTTCTATATTAAAGCAGATGTTAGCCATCATCATATGGACCACCTTATTAATGACTTTGGAGATGCGACTAACATCATCCCAAGAGTGATTACTCACGACCTTCTCTCACTGGCTGTACATCGCGAGAGATGCCACGTCCAATATATATGAAATAAAAACCATATTTCGGACAGAGGTTGATGCGGCATTTAAAACTTGTCTGTGTGTAATACAGGTGGGACGATAGTGAACTATACCATTAGGGAGAAGAGGTGACCGGAAGTTTACCTGAAAAAAAGACTATTTATTATCAGGATCGGTGATATTTCTCTGATAAGTGACCGGCTATTTCCACATTCTTCAAAGATGTGTGCAAAGGGCTAAAGGGCGAATGCACGTCATCCTCATCTCATCAACCGAAATCTTGACTTTGAAAGTTATATTTGTAATTGGTGGTGGAGGACATTCCATAGGGACTATAAGACGAACATCATCGTCTATTGTCTCTTAGAAACTGAATTGAGTTCTTTCCGTGGCATGATTGCAATTATTTGGAGACTCTATGTCGGAGTGGTCGTCGACTTGATAGTCATCTTCATCCAATGGGTATGACCCGTCATATGTCAAACTGTACGGCAAATACGACATAGTGGGGGAAATAACTCATTTTGCATAACTTATAAATATATATCAGCCTGAAGGCATCAACGTATCTGTGTCATACGAAAATGCGTTCTTTTCATCTACTATCTACTTTGACCAAAAAATGTATATTCATATCTAATTTATCTATTTGCATCAAAACTATATGCGTCAGGAAGGTGCAATAAGACCATCACATGAATAACAACAAATATCATGCTACTATATATATATATGAAGATAAATACACCAAACGACACATATAAAATATGCCTGTAAGTAAAAGAGTAAACAAAACCAATAATCATACTTTCACAACAGAATAATGGTACTCCGTAGGGAATTTGACGCATATCGGGATATATTTGTTCTCGAACCTACATCATCCTGTAATAAACTGTTTCATTAAGAATTAAAGCAGTTTATCCAAAAAAAAATATAGTCTCCATAAAATGAATAATATGAATTTTATATTATCGAGGTTTAAATATTTCCGTGGTAAATGAATACACGCAGAATGAATTATCATTGATTAACTACAGAGGAAAATTAAACAAGTGCATGATTTCAAAAATTAGTTGCAATTCAATCATTTTCATGCCATGAAAATGGTATATTTCAGCCTTGAGAATAGGAGTGGATCTACTTTATAATAGTAACTGTAAACATACACAAGTAAGTTTTATTCGTCTTTTTCAGTGCATGTGCACTATGCGCATTTGCTATATGTGTGTTATGAACATGTAATATTTTAATAAGGCTTTAGTACCTTATGACCCCTGACGTAGAAGTTGACTTTACCCGAAAGCCTCCTCTCCAGTATTAAAACTAATACCTATCACTGGTCATTAATTTCAATGCAAATTATGTAACGAATAATGTAACCTGATTGTGTTGTACTTGTGTGCATTATACTTGTGGGTTATTTGTTCTCCCGCCAACGAGCTTGTTTAGCTAGAAACGTCGGGAAACTTGTATTGGAGCTACGTGGTTCTCTCTCTCTCTCTCTCTCTCTCTCTCTCTCTCTCTTATATATATATATATATATATATATATATATATATATATATATATATATATATATATATTAAGAGAGATGGACATACGAATAATCCTGTATGATTCTCACCACATTTTCCTGCTGTGATATATTGAGTTTCTTTAGCTACACCACTGTATTCTGCTTCTCCAGGAGTGCAATCAGCTTGGAATTCTTATCATAGGAGCCATTGACTTGGTTGGACGTAGACGTGGCTTTGATAAGATGAGCAAAGTAGAAAGGGAGATGTTATGTAATAAATGTTGCACTATAAATCTATGTAACGCAGACGTTTGTTATTCGTTGGCTCATCTTTCCATCACATCTGCAATAACAACACATGCAACCACAAAAGGTCTATAGCAAAACGTATATACCATTGACACATCTATTTATGTCTACGCTAGCATAATTTGTGATACGCAAAGTAAGAATTTATTTCTAAACTATGTATTAAGTTTATATGTCACCATTAGGAACATTATGAATTTTAGATTCTTTCAAGTTCTCGTCAATTATTGTTTTGGTGTTTCTTTGTGTTCGCACTGTTTTCCCTTTATCTCCTTTTGATCTTTATATTGCAAATCCACTGAATGATAGAACCAGACTGCTAGTTAAACAGTGCTCAGTTATGTGCATGTGCATAGTTACAAAGGAAATATAACGAATTATGTATCCTTAGAATTAATAATACTTTGCTAAATTCATTGAACAGTGCCAGTAGCTAGCTATTCGACATGTTCCTGTGTAAGTAATGAGATTAAGACTTTGTGCTTAGTTTAATGGAAGATGTTACATCTTCATGTATTTCTATTAAAGATAGATAAATTACCCCGTTATCAGCAGCTTACATATATTACAGATGCAGCAGTACTTGCTTGCTTTTTCTTTTTTTATTTCTTGTATCCTATCCTATTAACTTGCTAAATTGGCTTGCATACTATAATAAGCCTTTTCCATTGTTCATCCGACACTTATTTTACCTGTACGTTTAGACACCAGGCCAAGCAATTTAAGTTGTTGGCACATGTTCGAATTTATTGTAAACCTTGTATTTCGTTCTGGTTTGCTTTTGTAAAATTTGTCCACACTATATTACAAACTTGTTCGAATAGATAATATAATTAAAAATCTTTTCGAATTTGCGGCCTTTTTTGTCAGCCACGTTATTTGCGCCGAAAACACAGGCAACATGAGTTACTGTTTTATATCCTAGCGCTAGCATTTATAAAAAAAACAAATGACATCATGTATCCCTGGTCTCATTGGCTGAAATTTAAATGAAAGCTTCAAGCTATGCAGTTATTCTAAACAACTAAGACATTTGTGTTTTAAAAACTAAATCATGCAATTTAAGTTTATTAAAGTAACATATCGAATACCTTAGCATATTCTGCAACACAGTTTAATGTACCAGTTGAACTGCAAATGATTTTAACGAAATAAAACAATTTTCCATATTGCTATTGGAATACAAGCCACTAATTACCTTCACAAACTTCAGTGCACAACTGACAGAAATGAATCAGGAAACGTATATATGGCAGTGAGCAATATTACATATTGGTGATATAAATTGACCTCCAGAGTAAAGTTGCCAACTTAGGTTATGAAATCTGTCAGTGGTATTTAACTGATATAGACATACCAGAGTTAGGAAAATCAGTATATAGGTTTCGTAAATATTTGTCATATACCAAATTAGCTGAATGTACAACACCATTAGCATATGATCACGCATTTAATCTGAAAGCAACAATATAATTGTATTTCTGAACTAGTTTGTGATGACACTTGTCAACAGAGTAAAATTGGATATATTTAAAAGGGAGGAATTTTATTTGTTGATCGTGGGTGTAGAACATGTTACAAAACAGAGTTGGAGATAACTTGAATGCAGGTAGGAGACCTACAAACGAGGAAATTGTGGATTAGACGATGACGGATAGTAAACAACATTGAGACATGTATCTCTAAGATAAAACCAGAAGTACGATGGACATATCTCGAGAGTATTATGGACTCATACAAGAATGAATAGTGGGTCTACATCAGAGTATTATGTCAATTGAAATTCATGATGTAGTTGACCAAGTACAAAATATAAAATCTATTCCAAAATCTGAATATGCTCTTGATGGGCCAACAAACGAAGCAATGAGTTTCAAATGTTGACTATTTCATTTAAGTTGAAGAGGTCATGATTCAGATGAAAACATAAAAGTAAATCTTAAACGATTTGTTTCAAATACAGAATGTTTGTCATGCTTTATTGTTGAATTTATCTACGATCTAATCGAGACTGCCGCTGATCGCTTTTGAATCCATATTCAAAATGTGTTATGCTTAGGCCATCATTTGTTGCATTAATGACATCAGTTCATGTACAAAACAGTCCAGTATATTAATGATATCTCTATTAACGATACTACTAAGTTAGAAACACTGTCTTTAAAAGAAGAAATTTCGATGACATATTGTCTCCTTTCGGAGTAAGTTTTTCTACTTAGTGCCCTTCTCCTGGTTTGTGACATGACCTGAACATGTGCATCAGCCCGTAACGCGACAACATTCATAGCGACTTTATTAATGCATCCATTAGTTATCCTACTCACCACTCTGCCCTCAAACATTCAATGTAAACCAAAACATTCCAAGGACCTCAATCTGGATGGATGGGTGGGTGATTTAAGGTATAAATGACAAGATTTGAAACATATGCATTACAAATCCTTGTATATGCGTACAGGGCATTACACTGGTGCAAAGAATGTCATCACTGTGTTAGTCTTTAACATTTTGCGATTAGAATCACGTAAAATTTGTTTAAATTCTTTGGCAGCGTTCTTTTGGTTCACAGTTGTTTTCCTTAATATAGTTCAACATTATTCTTTTTGTGTTGAATCAGTTAATGAAATCTTTCCAGATCCGGAAAAATCATCCATTGCAAGAGCAGGGGAGCATTGGTGCTTTTTAATAGTACTTTGTCTCTTTTTTATTGGTTGAAAATGGTGTATTCAAGTTGTATTACATTTAATGATCTTATTTAAGACATAGACTTTTAGTCTCTTTAATAATTCACAGTAGATATATACCGATTAATCTAATTTCTAATATATATATATATATATATATATATATATATATATATATATATATATATATATATATATATATATATATATATATATATATGCATGTTAGAGATAGCAGACTTTAGGGACATAAAACTATATCAGAATGATTTGGATAAGTCCTACTATTTAATATAGCAAGTGCCTACGTTATAAGTAAGGAAATAGCACAGTTGAAGCCTGGACCAAAAAATGTCCTGGAAGAAATAAACTCATCGTGTATCAGTCGTAAATTATTCGGATTGACTTATGTTTTAATAAACGAGAACAACAGACTAACGATGAATGAAGATATTGACTAAACTAAAGTATTGTATCTCATACAATATTTATCTGAGTGAGAAAACGTAATAGTATGTATTATTTATTTTTTTCCAGTGTATTGTAAACTTTATGTCAAAATCAATTTTGGGTGATCCAGTTATGACTCTTATGAAAATATGTAAAATGATGTCCGAAACATATTGCAATTACATTAATCTATCCTATTGGTGGTGACATAATTGTATTACCATTATATATGGTAATGAATATAGATAGTATTGGGGGCTACACGAACAATTTACCAAAACCATATTTTTATTCAAGGAATAATTAAGTACTAAAATGCCGTTGTTGTAAAATAAATATCCGGCAGCTGATAAACGATCTTTTAGAGTTCACGGAATGATGATTGATGAAATAAAAATGAAGACATATGTATAAATGAAGGACAAAAACTAGCAAACGTTTGTAATTGTAACTGAGAGTGATATTATACGACAGATAATGAAATAATAAACAAGGGTTAATAAATATAACATAATTTAAATATGGGGTGTAATTTTGCTTTTACATGTTAATCTTTCATTAGGCATGTTTGTTTTATTCTTTTTATGTTGCCAATAACAAATCAAGAAATGGTACAACAACCAAAGCTCTTTTGCCAAGAAATAAGGAAACAATTTGTTCAGCTACATATGATACTGCCAGTGATTCCAGGCAACAGTAATACTATACTTTTGTAATTTAAACGAATAGCTTGCAATAATATCCACACGACTTATGAACTTACAAAAGAATTACTTGGTACTATATTCAAAAACCAGAACCACCAGTACAAATCGTACTTCCGATTCCTCTTGTTAAACCTTTTGTACAATGTATATGTTTAGACCAAGACATAATGTTATGATACCATTAGCTACACAAATCAAATCAACTGTTACACATTTCGTTTGACCAGTTAACATTGTATCTAATGTAACGATTTATATGGTTGATATTTTGTCTAAAATAGTTTTCTGAATCTGCGGAATGTCAGGATATTTGTGCTATTTAACTCTTAATATTATATAACTGTTCTTTTAATTTATCACTTCTCAGTTGCATTTTTTCATTTGCCTACATCTTTGATGTTTGTGTTTCGAATTCTCTTAATGATACACTTCATCTTCTGATATTGGTATTTTAATTTTAAGTAAACAACTTCCATTGCATTGAACCGATAAATTAGCTGTCTTTTTAGCTTATATAACCAGGAAGATGGTCTAACTTAAATTTATTTGTGATCGGCGTCTATGGTAATCTATGATTTTCTTGTTTACTGGACATACTGGTTATCTGTGCTACTTTCTAAGGTTTGAAATTCATGAAATTTGCATAGGTCCAAACATGGTAAACGTTGGTTTGTATGTTTAAGTCAACTGAATATATCCTGTAACTATTTTCTTGAGGTATTTGTAGTTATTGTCTCGCTATCTTTACATACAGGGTTAGCAAATGTGTGTACCTTTGCCAACAGTGTTTAGACTTTGTTTCTTTAAATAATTTACCGAATTGAAATTAAGATTAAACTGCATTGAGTTTTAAATTTCCTTGAGTAATACGTAAGTTCTTTTGTCCAGTTCTTGCTTTTCTGACGATATTAACTCTCTATCTTATTTTGTACACGTTTTAGCATATTCATAGATGGATTAGACTCTTACATATTTGTTTACGCTGAATACATGTTTCCTCCGTTTGAAGGTGTGAACTGTGTACCTATAGATAGCTGATCTTTTCCAAAGCATCCATATATAATTTATCAGTTTCTTGTGGCTCACATTTGTCTTCCATAGAAACTTGTGCATCTTGTCGCTTTTTCCGTGGATCTTATTAAAGCTGCAGATCATAGAATGTAAACATCATAGCTGAAAACCGAAGCAAAAACAAAACAACAAAGTTGAAAAATACAAACAGGAATTCAACATAGAAAAAAATTAGTTAAGAAAACACGAAATGTTGCAAGTTTACGAATCAACAAATATCAAATTCATTATGAAATTCAAAAATACTAGGAGTACCATCTCTGATGCGCGAAGTTCATTGAACTGACATTGTGAACGAATTACAGACAAAATTGAAAGAATAGTATATGGCAACAAAGACAATATGACATTCTCTGGATTAACTCACCTTGGAACTACCTCTTTCTGCACTGCATATTAGTATAATAATATTTAAATAATCATATTGAAACAAACAATAAAAAATAAGCAAATCAAGAACTCATTAAATAATACTAATTGTGTTCTGAATATTTTGTAAAACATTGATTTCTAACAGCAATATGTACTTGTTTAGTTTTTGAGGCCAAAAGGAAGACACTTAAAAAACAAATTAAATTATGTGATTCAAAATCTCATAAATGAGTAAGTTAACAGTTTCTCGTCACCTATTTGTCTCTTTTTTAGTTGTATTATGACATATGTTCAATTTTTAAAGTTAAAATTCATTGTGGGCTTTAAAATTAGAGTTTAATAGGATTTTAAGGAGAGCAGTGACTTTGACGGAATGTGAACCCTTGCAAGTGCCATCAATAGGAAGGAAACTTAGTACAAATGGAGAGAATAGCTAGCAGCTAGACCACTGTCAGGAGCCCAGCCTTGTTATACTACTCAGAGCAGACAAAAAGGCTTCACTTAAAGACCCATTTTAAAAACAGCATGGATATGGTTTGGCTGTTTCATTTCCTGCATCCAGCCTTAGTTAGAATTCTTATAAATCCTGTGTTCGTCTCTAACGAATAAAATATGTTTGACCGTGCTCGTTTTGCTGTTAATAACATTTTTAAAAGTATATTTCAAAAGATGATAAATAGAAAACCAGATCATGTATTCATAAGATACACGTGTAAGATCCTTACTTTAAAGTATTATATTCTACTGATTAAATGATTTTTACTATGGCATTTACAACTAATTAGCATGTGTTAATAATTCCAGTACTACTAAGATTATTCTTCTAGTAATTGTCCGATATCTGAAACAGTATGCATTTTCACACTTTAGACGTCATTCGTGTTATTTTCCGCTAAACGACATGTGTCTGATGCATCATCTTTTTATTCTAAATATAGGTGTCTAACTTGGAACATGCCTAGTGTGGGCACATGGAGCCCCCTGCTCCAGGCAAGTGCTGTCCCAAACCTACATGTCCAGAAAACGTCATGATCATTTATCATGTTGGCTACCAAGAACTTTAAAAAGCGCAAGCTCAACACTTTTGAAATAGAATCGCGAAAAATAAGTAATTGTTTTCAGTAAAAGTTATTGAATTTATTCTTATCCAGCGAAACCAATTTAACTTTCAACTTTAAATCTGAATTATGCACGATATCTACACTTAGTATTGCTGTTGCTCAAGACATTCTCTACGTAAAGCAATTAGATGAAGCAGCTTTGGATCCGAGTTTTCAATTTTTATGAATGTTATTCCGCATGTTTAACAATTTCTCTCTTTCTACGATATTTGCCAAGGGGACTATTTAACAAGGTAATATCTGTTGTTTTTTTTAAAAATTGGACACATTGTCAGCGTTTCCTCAGCATATGAATCACGTGACATTATTCATAGACTTGTTATGTCACTGTTGCAATATAATATAGGGGCTTATTGACGTTTATTGCTAGGTTCTCTGTATCTTCGTTTATCAACATGTCCATAGACAACTTCTGCAAAAGCTTTTGTGTGATAGCACAAACACAATTATCCAAGTTCTGCGAACGGAATATATTTCAAACTTTTCCCAGTATAACTTTGCGGTCTATGTTAAGCATGATATAATATCATATACTAATAGGAGATTCTGATGGAACTATGTTCTGAATGTGATATGAACTATCACATTTTGTAACCCATTTGAATGGGGTTTGTTAAAATTATTTGCACTCCCACTTACCGTGTACGATAACTTAAAACCACTGATAAGAATATTTACTGAAAAATAAAGTCAAATATTCGTTTTCTCATTTCCAAATATAAAATCTCTTATATGGTCTTTTAACAAAAGAAGATTAAGGAGAATGATAACGTTTGGAATGTTTTATGCATATTTAATTTGCTTATTTGATTGACCTTTATCCATAAATCATCCATAAATGAAAGCAGGGGTTTAATCCTACCTGTCTAACGTCTTCTGTTTTCCTTGAGGATATATTACATATCCAATTATTATATATGATTTTAGATTAGGTATTAAGATAATTATTAGTTTAATCTGAATTCAGGACATTGGTATTCTCCTCGGAAAAACGTTGTCTGCCAGTCCGTTCTCAGTTAGGTTCCTAAAATTTAGGCAAACAGACCTGGTCATGCGTATGAATATGATGGAAAATTCCATTAAAGTAAACTGACAGAGTATTGTGATAAACTGTTTCTTTTATTGTTTTTGGTTTTTGTGTTTTACACCAGTTATAAGCGCAAGACTATACATGGCGGTCAGTATTGTTGGTGGGGGAAGAACGTGGGAAAAATCCCGGTAGGTAAAACCAACCCAAGGGAACCTACAGACGGCTTTCTCATATTCCCATACTGGCTGAACCCGAGACTCTAACCCACGCGGACAGAGGTGAAATGAAAGTGGTCGGTAAAGGCGAGCGCTGTAGACCACTCGACCACACAGCCGCTTCAGAAAATGACTATTGCGACCTACGTCTGATGTGGGGGATATATAAAATTGTTTATATCAGAATTATAATTTTAATCTTAGAGCAATCAATTTTAGTTTATGTTCAGTGGAGACCATTAAATGTATTTATTTAAAGTATTCACTCGAATACCAAACTATTAATTAATTCAGGCCTAAATTGCTATCTTCGAAATTATTTTGAATTCATTCAAGGACATTTTGGATTATATTGTTATGACCCGTCAATACAGTTGGCTCATTTGTAACTTCGCGACGACTTGCAAATCAACAAGTTCAATATTATGGGAGTGTGGAGGAGGTGGTGCTGCGGATAAGCGACCACAAACAAACTAATTAATAGAAGAACAGTCAACAAATATGGAGAGAGACAAATATCTTTTTATATCGCAATAAATCTTTCAATTACTTTTTGTAGCTTATCCTTTATGGTCATTCATACGCTGAAAAAATAATCTATCTATCTATCTAGCTCTAACTCTTCCTGTCCATCTGTCTGGCTCTCTCTCTCTCTCGATCTCTCTCGATATATATATATATATATATATATATATATATATATATATATATATATATATATATATATATACGTGCTTGTCTGTGTGTGTATCTGCGTGTGTGTGTCTGTGTGTGTTTGTGTTTTTGTTGTTGTTTCAGTTTACATAGGTGGTTGTAAACATTTTTCATATTTTATTTTGTTATAAGGTTCCAGTGGTAATTTGTGCAAATGTCTGTGGTGAAATCGTAATTCGTAAATCAACCCTGATCATATAATTAAATATGCGAGTTTCAGGGTTCTCACAACACTCTTCATTTGCAGCGTTAGATATATGAAAATTTATCTTTTCTGTAAAAGTATGGTGTATGGGATTTGAATTGAAGTGATGCAATCAGGATACTTCCTACTCGGTGCAATGTGAAATCATAAAGATGTTTACATAACGGCATATGTTTCGCTTCCTAAGGCATTTTTGTTTCTCTATTACGTACTTTGTTCGATTCATCCATTCTAAATCTGAATACAGTACTCTTTATTCATTTTTCTTTTAAGTTCAATGTTGTCTCCATGTTTTTGTTTATTTCAGTGATGAGGTTATTAATGCTACCACAAAGTACATGTTTTTTTGTTCACTCCAGTTTTTTTAATGTATCGGTACCTGATATTAGAAGTGTTCCAAATTATAGACTGGGCTTTACTTTAAATTTCTTCTTCCATTCATCAGGCTAATATTACTAACAACTTCTTTATGAAAATGTTGTTTGTACCTCATTTAAATTATTCAACCTGATCATGCAATTTTATGGTCATGATTTTAACACTTGAATTTTATTTGCTAGGTCATGTGTTGCTTTATGACTAGTCCACTTTTCAATCTCGTGATTGTTGTGTTCTGTTTCGTTTATCCACTCTTATTGTTGATGTTAATGTTCAGAAGTTAAAGTGACATAGTTTTAAGAGAAGTTTAGTTTTCTTAATGGCAAACTTCAAGGCATCAACCTCATTGTTTATCCCTTGATAGACCTTCAATAAATGTTGTCGAACTTTAGGTAAATTATCTTCACTTTCTTTTGTTAATTTTAGGACCTTAATTAAAGTAGGTAACGTAATGAATAGATTGAAACAAAAATGTTCATGGTTTGCCATAGTGTTGCATCATTTTCATCATGTTTTCATCTGTTGTTTTCTCAGTGTTTAAAGTTTCACTAGCACCTCAGAAAGACATCATTCCAATAATCAGTTTTAATCAACATGAAGACAATAGTTTCAAATATGACGTGAGTGTCTGTCAATCTTTGTGTTTACTATGTCGGTTAATTTAGCCATTTTGTAATTGTTAATAATTACCGATAACATTGTATGAATGAACAAAACTGAAAGTAACTATTCACTGGCAAGGACTCGTGTACACACGAATAATACGCATTAATATAGTTTGTTGTGTCATCCATTTTCTTGAGAAAATATATAGATTGTGCTTTCAAACCGGAAACATGATTCAGTAAAATCTGTTACAGTATTATAGGTATTAAATCCTAGAAATGTGTCATTGTTGTTTTCTATGCATTCAGTAGTTTTGTTACTAGAAGTAATTGTAATTGTTTCATTCGGTTCTCTGTTGTTGCTACCTGTTCCTTCTTTGACTTGTTTTGTGTACATATCAATGTTACAATAACATTCTTCTTTGTCATTTTTTGTTGTTATTACCATGATTAGTATTATGTGTTATTTTATACAAAATAAAGTGTTCAGACCAGTAGAGATGGAATCGGGTCGATTACTGTATAAATATTATATTTTGTGACTCCAGTTTAGAACAGAATTGCACACTATCCATGTCGTTGCATAGATAGGTACTATGTCAGAAGAACTAAATAAATTATATATTTTACAACACAAATGTGTTTGTGATTTAGATTTTTAACGAAGCTCTAACAATTTTTCAGTCTTATCGCTACTATGTCTGCAGTGTAGCAGCGTATAGTGATGTCTAACACGGGGGCATCATGCTGCAGACATGTTGCATCATGTCCCACCCAGTCACATTATTGTGACACCAGGCCGACCAGTCCTAACACTAAACTCTTAATTCTGAGTGCCTAGCAAGGCAGCTGTTAGTACCGTTTTATAATCTTTGATATGACTCGGCCGGGGTTAAATAATGACGTAATACTGTTTCAAATCAATGTATAATATTACAAACATATTCCTACCTAGTATGCACATACCCTGTCACTGACACATACTCCTACCTATTATACACATATCCTGCCTATTACGCACATACGCTGCTATTCACACGTATTGTTGGCTATTACACACGTACACACACACACACACACACACACACTACCTATTATACACATATCCTGCCTATTACGCACATACCGTGCATGCAACAAAAGCAAACAAACATATCATGCTCCGAGTACTCTGATTTATAATTATGGATTTTATCTGCAGTCACCTTGAAAAAAGAGACCAAATAGTTATCATCACCGTACATTATCCCACTGCAATACAAAGCTTTTCAAGAAATGAACCCCATGGTATTCTCTGAGCTTAAAACAGTTGTAGTCCAAAAGATGTTTTGAAATCATTCCCTTCACTAAACTCGATTTTATACAGTTTATTGGTATGTCTTATGGAAGATTTTGTCAGACACATTTTTTGAAAGAGATCATTTTGTGTTATAAAGTATTGTGGATTACTGTAGAAATGCTACAGTTTCATGACATAACTGCTTCATTATAAAGCGGTTTCATCACTGTCAAAGCGATATCATCTTTCTTTACGATGTTTATTGAGACAGTTGTTTTTGCTGATATCCCTTCTGTTGGTTTCTACATTATACATGTAATTCAAGGATAAATGCTTCTCTGAGTGGGAATGGGGTGGAATAGTTGGACGGGTTTCTGTTTATGTGTAACATCTTTTATACAGCGTAGCGCAAAATCACAACGTTGAACGATTGCTATCAAGTGTCCCAGAAAAGTTTCCAAGACGTATTTGAGATTCAAATGACAGGCTCATTTATATTACTTTATGTGTATCCTGATACCTGCTTCACATCATTTATACGCACTATTTATGTTGTTAAATCAATTGAACAATAGAGAATTTTAACATAAACACTAGTTATCAGAAACAATTGTCATGACATACTATGCTTTCTAAAAGGGCCCATGCATGAGTGGGCTGTCTGGCGACGTTAAGAGTGTCTAAATCATATCTTTCGTAAATAATCAGCCTATCGTTTTCCTAGATTCTCACTCTATGTAAACCTATGACGCTGTCACTGCCTGTTGTCGATAATAAGAATGTGTACAATATTTTACGATATATATTAACTATATGGTCTCTGAAATGGGAAAGTGAAAAATATTCGCAACGTGAAAAAAAAAATGTGATTGGCTACAGAACTTGGATATAGAAGGGATGGTTATTCTTTAAATATTTTTGATAACATACATTATGACAAACACATACAGCTTATACAAAATTCGCTTAAATAAGCAAAACTTCGAAGTCATATTAGTACTATATGCTAAACGTATTTGTGAAATTTTAAAGCAAATGAAAACAGTTTCTAATTCTTGAGGATTGCGCGTGAAACTGGATGTTGTACCATTTCCTGATGACAGATCCAAGTTCTGATCTTGATATGTCATGAACAAAAGCTGCTACATAACACCAAGCTATATTGTTCAATCATGTTTGTAAAATGAATGCAAAATAACAAGATGTTTTTTGACTGCGATTAAAATACATAATATGGTTTCTAATTTCCGAGTCTTGAGTATAAGGTTAATTTGTTTCTACTCATATATTAGTCCCACATACATCTCTGTATGGCCTGAATTCTTCGAATGCTTCCATAAGTAGAATAGTATTCTAAGGAACTCATTTGTTCAGTATAAACTAATCAAACGTTAGAAGCCTTAATCCGTCTCACTAAATGATTGATTAGAAATGTCGGCTGAGCAGCTTACAATCTTAGACACCAATAGACTTTTGAATACCATAATTTTCATCAGATAGAACAATATGTTTTGACATTTTATTATCACGTTTCCTAAATGCATGTCCAATAAGATGACTGGAATGGGCCCTGAGAGAAAAGATGTTGACGTGAACTAATGACCTTAAACACCACTATTCGAGTGTTTTGTCTCACAAAATCAATAATTTATTATGCAGTTTCAAACCAAAATTTTGCCTGCTTGATGCAAAGTCAGAGGTTAACTTGATGGGTACGGTATTTAACAATAGTCATACACATTACAGAACCCTACACTATTACTACTGATTGTGTTATTGTTTTTCTTGTATTCAGCAAATTAATGACATGTACTTAAAACAGTTTCAAAAGTCTGGTACCGAAATTAGTTATATTGCTCTGTTTATGTATATTAATGCTGTTGTTGACAAATAACGATAAAAGTCACAGTTCAAATGTTAAAGCCTTTATTACGTGTGCTTAGTACAGTTCTTGACTACTGTATACTGACCCAGAATTTGGCTGAGTCATACGTGCCACAATTAGTAGTTAATGTACAAGAGTACGGTCCGACATTTTCCAACGTCAACATGTCAATACTGAGGGATCCGTCTGGTAATTGTGCCACATTTGTTGGTATGGGATGACCAACTATCTGCAAAAGATAATGGCGGTTATCACCTAAGGTAGTAGAGGCCGTTTGTGGTGATAGCGGTTGTTTCCACAGTTGTTTTAAACGCATGGCACATCTCTAGCAGTAGAGTTAGTTGGACCAGCAGCAGAGATAGTTATGTAGGGTGTGAAACGAAAAAGCACAAACATCTAAACTAATACAGGCAGACATAATTATAAAGAGTAGATGAATTATCAGCAGGATAACATTATCAGGATCAAAAGAGAATTTTTATTAGAATATTTTGTGAAATAAAGTTATTAAGATATTTGTTAATTTCCATTACAACATGCTCAAAACTAATTCGTCAAATGGCACTAAAGGAATAATAATAATAACTCTCAACTTGTATCAAAATAATTCATATCATATCATACCATTTTGTGTTTTGGCCCTCCTGAATGTATCCTTCATAATTTAATAATATTGTAGCAAACACCAATGTACATAGGACGTGACGCGATTAATTGAGTAGATTAGACAGGAGAAGACAAACGTGTTCAAAACGTTGACGTGATTGATCAAATGGAAATGGAGTGACGGCGACATTTCAACATATCCATTCTACAGTGGCCCAGGAGAAGTAGAAGAAGAGGACAGTGAATGTTTCATATTGATCAATGGAAATGCCGTGGAATGGAACATTTGGAATAATAAGCGAGTGTGACTGATGCAAGTAAATAATAATGAGTGACTTTTTGAAGGTTAAACTTAAATTAATGTAGAAGATTATTAAAGACAAAAGAATGCGCAACTCACATTCTTAATGGGCATCCATTGGTATTTACTGTCTCATTCACCCATACCATTTATATGGAAATCTATATTTGCATCCATTGTTATTGGCCTTGTATCGCTTATGGAATATGTATCACGATACGAACCGTTAGGTTTGATTAGTGTGTTGGTCCTACATATCACTGAGCTACATACGCGTGGGATTTTGGTAGTGCCCCTCTACCACCGAGTCTATAAGATAAACACAAAGCAAGACCTACCTGAGGAGCAATCCATGTGATATTGGGAGCCTGTGCTGGGGAAGCACCACCTGACACAAGACAGTGTATCACAATCTGTGAACCAGTTGGTTTTGTAAAGTTCTGTGCACTCTGAATAACCTGCGGATCTGGAAGTAGAAATGGTACAAAATAATCGGAACTGCAACATGTGTCAATCTCCCACATTTCAAACTCTTGATATTTCATATTTGCTTGCTACTGTGAACAGAAATGAATCTAAAACTACACGTAGCATGTGTTGGTTATATACTAGTTTACATTAGTTACATTGCAAGCATGCATGGTCCCATTTACTGTAGGGACTGACCATATAGTTTTTTCTTAGTAGGGCCAAGGATTTGGCAGTTACTCTTCTTTATATGCCCCTAAATGTATTGAAACAAAATTGTTGCTCTGA
This sequence comes from Sinohyriopsis cumingii, assembly GCA_028554795.2. Lineage (NCBI taxonomy): Eukaryota > Metazoa > Mollusca > Bivalvia > Unionida > Unionidae > Sinohyriopsis > Sinohyriopsis cumingii. Next base: position 31,245,734 of record CM068831.1, on the reverse strand, counting down.
TATGTAGAAACGGTGCTATATTTATAAATCATAATTGCTGAAGAAATAAGATAACATGAGGTGAAAGGAAACAAATATCTTGAATTAATACAAAATTCTAGCCCCACACCATCATCTCTATAACTTTTCACATTTATGTAATTTCTATTACGCTTTTTTATTTTAAGATTATCAGATTCTTTTTGAATTTCACTTTCAACTAAACTGTATTAATACTATGCTTTTATTGTCATTAGTTTAAATCTTTCTTGTTAACATTTTCCGATATGTAGAGTATCAAATAATTAAAGTGTACAGAATCTTGTATCGATAGTTAGGTGAGAAAAAAATCAATAATTTTTACATTATTTATCCTTTTCTTCGAATATTCTATAATTTGTATTTGCAGACATGAACCTGAAGAATATATATCAAATAATGTTCTTATGACTATATATTTTTATGCATTGATATGTCAATTTTACGTGCAATACAATTCAAAATTAAAGAACGATTAATGTTTATATATGTACGGAGAGCAGGAGACTGTTTGTAAGGATATACATTTCCATATAAAAGGTACTGCTTTCAGTACACGAGTTCAGTAGATAAACTGTGGTGTTTTATGTATGAGAGTGGCTAAAATATATTTTCATGTGAGTCAAAGTGTATTGCGTTGTCTAATCACCAGTATTCAAGTTATTAAATGACTCTGTGTGTGTGTGTGCGTGCGTGTTTGTAAGAAAAAAAGATTCTGACCTGAGTGAAAATGTCTCTTCTCCAAATATTGGAAAAGGGAGTAAAGGATTTGTAAACATAAATAGGTCATGCATCCATTAATATCAGTATGATTGCTAAATGTGTTTTAACCGTATCAAGTAGAATTTGTGAAATCACACATTATTTCCCACTCCGAAAAGAATAATTCCCAAAAATGTGAAAGAAAATTCTTAAAAATGAGCAAGAAATATCGTAGTGACTTGAATGTTGATTCATTTGTTATGCATTAACTGCTGGTTAGTTAATAGATCGAACGAGATTATCGGGATCAACTGGCATTTCATAAAAGCATGCGGATCTCCTGTAAAATAGGAAGGAATCAACATACAGAGAGAGAGAGAGAGAGAGAGAGAGAGAGAGAGAGAGAGAGAGAGAAATGCATGATGAACTAAGATGTATTTAGAGGAATCGTCATATCGGTTATGTGACTATTTCAATTTCCGGAGACTGTGCTTCGTGGAGTCTAGCACCCTCTTCTTTTAAAACACAATTATTACGCATCTTCCATTTGCTTCTTACGATCGTCTTCGCTCAGTAACTGTTACACAAACAAGTAGATCCTTGTTGAAGAAAAGTCGAGATATGTTTATCTCACTCAAGACAATGTTGGTGTAAATTTATACTTGGGAAAGGTACTGGGGTGGTTACAGCTGGTAATGCTACTTTGCCGTTGGTTCAGTCAACTTAGGGTGCTTGCCTCCGCTAAGGTTCTATGTTGGCCTCGGGTTGATATTTCACATCAGGGTTCTTCTAATGCCACATTTCTATTTGACCACTAACACACTTATATACCTTATCGCACGAATGTTTAGTAACACCACTTTGAAACCGATATTCCTCAAGAGGTTGAACGACAATTTTGTTATCAATCTTAGCGTCGACTGAAATATGATCAAAAATGGGTCGTTAATGTCCACACCATCATCACCGCACTCAGAATTGATCAAGAATTTGTAATAACAAGTCTTAGACACAAAAACCAAAGATGGTTACGTAGCCGACCGGATAAACTTTGAATGATTTCAACTGAATTCATCTCAACTTATGATGTTGATATGGCATGAGTTTAAAATTCATAATCGTTCGTTTTGTAATACGTGTTATAACGGTCAATATAAAAAATGATGCTACTTAATCGGTGTTATATGCATTGGTGTGTTGATTACACACTCGCATGACGACCTAGTAATTAATACTCATCTATCTACACAACAATTCCGGATTCCTCTGAAAGAAATCAAGGTATATATGATTAAATATAGATGATAATTAATATACACACAAGTGGATATAACACCGATTAAGTAGCATCATTTTTTGGTGAAATGTTCTTAGTCGTGATGAAATATAGGCTGGTATGTGCAGGCAAGGCAATGAGTGCCGCTTACCAGGGGACCTGGGTTCGAATTTGTAAGATATACACAAGACAGAACGGAAAGTGATATCCTTGGATTCCTATAGAAGAATGCTTCATAATAGTGGGCAGAATTAATATTTTAATACAAATAATATTACTTCTGCTTGGTGTATATTTATAAGTCTCTATAATTAATTCTATATACACCGATTTCTTTCATAGGAATCAGGAACGATTGTGTAAATACACGAGAATTAATTACTAGGTCTTCATGCAAGTGTGTCTGCTACACACGAGCGCATATAACACAGACTGACTAACATAATTTTTTGGTGATGTGTGCTTAGTGGTGAAGGAATATGGGGTTGTGTGTGCAGCCAAGACTATGGGTGCCGTTTACCAGCGGATCTGGGTTCGAATCTCCTTAGTTTACGAATTAAAAAATTATCTAACCTGTGTGATAGCTTTATATATATATATATATATATATATATATATATATATATATATATATATATATATATGTGTGTGTGTGTGTGTGTGTGTGTGTGTGTGTGTGTGTGTGTAAGGTCGATCAATACTGAAGCGATCGATGTCAATACTAATTTGAGGGAATATATAATTATCTCTGCGAATCGGGTTAGTCGGCAAAGTGATATGCAAATTAAACATGAAGCAGAAAATCTGAAATCGCTATTTCGGTTGCATGCAATAGAACGAATTTTGAAAGGGTTTCAAAAAATGTTAAATGCCTTTTCAGATACACAATGGTTGCACATTGATAAATCGATTAATTTAGGAAAGATCGTAGAGCTGGAAAGGAAAACATGGCCAAGCTTACTAGCAGAAAAAAAAAGAAATGATTTAATAATAGTGCAATAATAAATGGAACCTCTGAAGTTTAGTTTACCTGAAGCGAGCGAGGAGAATTTCATAAATGAAATGTCTAATGATGTGAGCAGTGCATATTCTAGCATTAAGGTTGAACCGGTCTAAGAGCGAATACATTAAGCAATTATTTCTTGGTATCATATAACAATAGAATCCGGACTCACCTATTTTCAGTCAATATACTAATCTGATTGCAAACAAGCAGAAAAAGAGCAATGCTAGGACTTAAAGAAACAAAGCAACCCTACTGATAAAATTTACCAACGCTATAAGACATTGGATACAAACATACAAAGTCTGGTAGCGTACGAGCTAGTGAAACATTCACTCAAGGGCCATTTGAGTCTTGCATTAACCTAGTTAACACCTCACTGACCATGACTACTACTGTGGTTGAGTAAGTGACAAACTACAGCGGACAATAATGCCCTAATCTGGTAAAAACATTTTCAAATTTCTGCGTTACAACAAAAGATGAAAGTACCTTATGTCATCAGTGCGGACTTTGAACGTTTCAACGTTCCGTTGGGAAGCTCTGCTTCCTCTGAAATGTTCAACAACGATCAAACAATACAAATTACCGACCAAGCACCATGCGGATCCTGTTATACAGCAGTTACGTGTGACGGGCAATTTGAACAACGATTTGTTTGTTTGATGGATGTGTTTCTTATATCGCTTGAGCTTACGGTGAAATCGATTTCATGACAGCTCGATTTCATGACAGCTCGATTTCATGACAGCTCGATTCACCCGGTGACTTGATTATAACCTACAATAATATTCGTGAGTTTCCACAGCCACTTTATGCTGTAAATGTGAATTGAATTTTACAAAACTTGATGGTGTTCGTCCTTTTTTGTGACTTTGTTTAAATCAACTGAGTCTCATCACGTTCGATATGACAGTATACCTCCTAGTATTCCCTTTAAAGACACATTTGTTTCAAGTCGTAAACTTGCCAATTCATATAGAATGTTCACCAGTCAAAGTCTTCAATTGCCAGAGCTGATCACCAATATTCACTCATATCGTAATTTATCTAGTACACACTTTTCCTTCTCAAATCCGATTAAGAAAGGATGACCTGCCTCTCTTTTACTCCCGCTCAAATACATTTTTTTGTAAATGATGTTATTAGATTAGCCACTAACGGAATTGGCCGAATATATCACATCATTACTTTTTGAGAATTCCCGGGAAAAAAAACGGAATTAGGAACAACTTCGGTGACTGAAATAATGGGTTACACCTCTTAATAATAAACTGAATATTTTAACTTCCTTTAAAGATAACGTCTTTATTATTTCAAAGGACGGTTTATCATAACACAAATTAAAAATAAATAATTTATTTCTATCCAAGCTTTAGTTAGATTGGAATAAAGGTAAAGGTTTATGACAATTTCTTTTAAAAATAAATAATTTACTTCTTTTCAAGCTTGGGTTAGATTGGAATAATGGTAAAAAAAATTATTAAAAAAAAAACAAAATCCGAGACATTGTGACTCTAATACTTAGCAATATTGGTACACATCATTAGATTTATTTGATGACATGAAACATTATCCAGGTTCTGAGAGTACTTTTCATAGTCTTCCTACCTTTGGATCCCGAACAGGGCTGCGTTTCAACATGTCCACCAACACAGCCCTTTCCTCCAGCAGAAGGTGCGGGATTATTACAAGTACGTTGCCTGGCAGTTATTCCAATGGTTCCGCACGTTTGACTGCAAATACCCCAAGCCGTCCATGCTGACCACTGGCCATCAACTGAAAGGAAGAGATTACTGGATCAGTCTTGAAATTTGCATTGATATAAGACGTTGAAATACTAATTAAGATGATATTTGTTTAGTAAATCTAACTTATGCGACTACAGCTATTCATAAAACAAATACGATACTTCATCCACAAGAGAACGTCGACTAACATCCAGATGCAAAGGAGGTTGCTTTGTTGGGCACATTTCACAAAAAGTGCCCATCAGCGAGCGAGGGTAATTTAAAGTTTTGTGTTGATACATTTGAAACTCATATTTGTCGCCAACCAGAGGTATGATACAAAATTGGAACTAACCTGAAATTTCTTAAGCTCTGTTTACGGTAGGAAAATACTTGTGCGTTGATTGATATAAGTTAAGTTATGTGTTGGAAGGTCTGTATTACCAGCTTGAAGAGTTATCAAATTTAACCATCAAATATGAGGACGTGAAGTCTTTTATCACGTCGTTATTAGTTAACAGCATCCATCCCGCTAAAAGGAGATATATATTAAGATTCTTATACCGTCTCGAATAGTTGTGAATACCAGCTACAACAAGATAGCTAGTTTTTAATTTAAAGTATTTCACATTATAAGAGGTTAACAATAAGCAAACACTCCCCCACATTGAAATCCAAGATAATCAAGCCGTCTTCCCTTCGTAATATGTTATTTAATATTCTACTCATTTGATGAAGCTTTATCTTTTTTGCGAATATAGTGATTCTCTCATTTTTCCCATGCATTCAAACACAATTTTAAGCAATAGCGGCAAATAGGGGTATGTAAGAAAGATGCATTCGTCAATAATATTTAGTGAACATTTCGGCCAAGAAATTTTACTGACATTAATTCTGAGTGTTGTAAAATAAAGAGGGAAATTGTTGAGCGCAATTTCCAAACGATTGTTTTCAGACGGAGATCTTGAATAATGCAATTTACAGCGGACATAATTATACAGGGTAGGAATATCTTAGTTTATCACCCTCTTAGTAAACTAAATTTATATCATTAGGACGACAAGATTAACATTTCCTTTTAACCTTTAATTAGAATCAGTTGAATACCTAGTCTACTTGTGCAATTGGTATGACTATGTGCATGTCGGATGTGCAAGAGACAATTCCTTCAAACTGCACAGGCGATATGCATGCCCTGCTATACCTATTTTTTGAGTGGACCTGACCTTACGAATATTCCATTTAAATGTTACACGGATTCGGAATTACAAAGGTGCCTGCCACTGCTGTTTTCCTTAATATGTTGGACCTTAAGCATGTTAGCCTAAACATACTCAGCTTCTAAAGATCTTCGAGGAGTTATACAGAAAGCACACAGAACGCAGGTAAACATAAGTACAAAGACTTAAATTGTGCATATGGGTCGACTTTTCTTTAATAAATAATGCCGACATGTTTTTGAACTTGCTTTCAATGAGTCCTACTCCGAATATGTTTGTACATAATTAAACAACACACAACATCGACATGAAGCGTACTTATGATTGTTAAATTTGGTGCATGAGATTAGTTCTCTCATCTGTGTTAAAAAGAGTATGTATCTTACGTCAATACCGTGACATCGTGAAGTGCGCTGTCCATAAATTGTACTAACACCGTTATATATCTTAACTAAACATGTAAGCATAGTCTGCTGTGTGTCAAAATTTACCAGAGCATTCTAGACTCAAGGTAGGACTTTGGACTGGACATGCTTTGCCTAGGGGCTAAAAGTTTACATGTTCTGTAGCCAACGATTGTACCTAGTAAATACGTGTAGTATCTTTATACTAATCGACAAAAAACTATTGACTGTTTTTACATTGTATTGTCTTAAACTCGATTGTCCTAGCGCTCACAGCCCATTTTGTGAATACTTGACACAGTGGGGAAAATACAAGTGACCTAGAAGATTTTTTCAGGTACAAAACGGTTTGTCAACGTTTCCACATGACCAAGCTACTCGTCCAAAACAACCAAGGCAATACTAAATGCCCCCCAACCCTACCCCAATACACATACACAAATAAACACACTCTCAGACCCACATGCAATCCAGATGCTTCATTGAGAAGGAAAATATATTTAAAAAAAGAATTAAATAATGCAATTTATGAGGAAAAAACATAACAATATGTAACATAGTGATCCAGAGAGAGTGCTTTAACTGTGTATGGTTTGTCGTTGAAAAACTATGAGTTTTGTAGCACTGTACGTAGGTCAGCCATTTGCCTTATGATACATGTCATTGACACGCATTGTGCAACGTGTGCATACACCAACACTTATACTGCAATGGAGCCAAGTATTCCAGCCTAGTGGAGAAAGCAAGCAAGTAAATACGGTTTTTAGCTAGCATGTCTGTAGCAGTTAAAGATATGTGTGGCATCTACTACAAACTATATGATTATTACAAACAAGCACGCGTACGTTAAGAAGAGAATATGTATCTAAGTACTTCAAGTAATGTGTCATTTAGCAAAAAACCTCTCAAGAAGAAGAATAATGGAAATCAGCGCAATACCCACGTTGATCGTAATAAAAATGATGAAAAGGAATTAACAGTGTTATATTAGATTGAAACTACATCAGGATCCGATGTTACGACAAAAATCATCGTTTGGATAAGTAAGCAGTTTGAATGTTCAGAGAAAGACATGACATGAAAGTACCTGAATGCGAAACTACCGGTGCAATTGTTACTGAATCGGTTGTCATAGGCGGATTCGAAACTGCATTTATGTGGGTCAATGAAGTACAGTTGTCTAAGTTGCAAAGGTTATTAGAACAGCATTTATGACATCGTGGCGCCCTCTTGCGTCTGCTTATCATCTCGATGCTTTTTCGTCGTCGACCAAAAATGGGTCCTATGTCTAAGGTTCCATGACACGCCTACAGCAGTAAAAGGTACAAGTTTAATTTTTACAATTGTACGTTTTCTCCTTGTTAATTTTCTTATGGATGAAATGGCTAAAATATGGCTGCTCGAAAAGTACCTAGACACACATTTTCTCTAAGTTGGTGTTCGATTGGTTCAATCTGTAATGACCGAAAAAACAATTTTGCTTTTGAATCTGTTGATAATTATTTCAATATCAGGACTCTTAGTCTCGAATCTACTCCCTGGGCGTGTATCCTTCAGAACTCACGATAATAATTTAGTTTATATAGTAAACCTATGGCAACACCATGATATTAAACATTAAATAACTAAACATTAATGAATGCTCATGTTCAAAACCATTATTTTTCTCAATGCCACCCATTCTTGATATAAATGAGAAAACCATGGTAAGCCGCGTCTTTCTTTAAAACAATTTTTTTTTCTAAACATGTGTTTTCAATTCCGCTCCTAAAGAATCAGGAGATAATTTTAGTAACGTGGTTTCCAAAACCATGTATGAACAAGGACTGAAATTACATCAATAAAACATTGCTTCTAGCTTTTTTTCCTCAGTTAAACATAGAATAAGATCTAAAACCTTTCTTTTCACTAAACTTTAAATTTTCATATCAAACAATCATGGCTAGCAATAGCCATATATACTAAATTTTATCATCGCCCCTTCCTATCCTGGTTCCCATTTATCATATAATTAGTATCTTCAGTCTTATATCCACCCATGATTTACTTTTAAGACCATTGTATAGAATCAGGATGCATAAATAAAGAGTGCACGTGGATCCGCTTATCAAATATTATATTAGTGATTATAAAATTATATTGCCTGTTAATGTATACCATCACTAGCAAAGGTTCATTTATGGTAACATTTAAATTTTTTTAGGTTTTTCACATAATTTCTTGCAGACAATAGACACATTCTGTGTGTGTGCGTGTGATTTGGATTTTTAACCTAGCTTTAAACATTTTTCAGTCATGACGCTTCGATATATGCAGTGTGGTAGTTTATAGTGATCTCTAGCACAAGGACATCATGCCACAGACATGTAGCCTGATGTCCCACCCAGTAACATTATCGTGATACCAGGCCGACTAGTCCTAACACTAACCTTTTCATGCTGAGCTCTAAGTGAGGCAGCTATCAGTACCATTTGTCTCAGTTTTTGGTATGACTCGGTCGGGGTTCGAACCCACGATATCTCGCATTCGAGGCGGAAGCTCTAACCAACAGGCCACACGAGCGGTCCTTGACGAGTTCTAATAAATGTCGATTACACAAACTCTGAATAAATGTATGAGTCAATGTTAGTATACGACACTTGTAACTCATCTTCAGAGTTAATGTTAATATTTCACGTGCAACATAACACCGACTCAACGTCTTCTCAAGTAATAAAAATACACAATTCTTCCGCGAACGTGAGTCGAGCTTTAAACAAATGGAACCTGTACAGCGCTTTAGCCGATTAGACTGCGCTTAGATCTTATACATCAGAAAAAAAAACCTCCTACATAAACTTAACAGCGCTGGCGAACACTTGTGATGATCCATAGAAATTTATATTGAAACTGTAAACCATATTCTGTTATTTTGCTTATACAATTGGTTCTTTTTGTCGGTCTTAGTGTATATGTCTCTTTAGAACAATATTAAAGCTCGAAGAAATAGTCGTACCTGTGCAAAGCGGTGTCACGTGAACGCACGCTAGGAGGACGGTCGCCCGATTTGCTGATCAACAAAATTAGCGCGCCACACGTGCGGTTCTGGTTCGTGTATCCACAGAAAATCTCTACGTTGCAATCGTGTGTGAAAGAAAGGTTTACTCATGGATACAATTTGCAAACGCCCTTTCTCCACTACTATAACCGAATCGCAAACTGAACCATGAATATGGAAATATTAATTAATAATATGTCAGAATGGCAGCAATATTAAGGATCGACGACTTCCGATAGCAAGTAAACATTTAACAGAGCAGTAAATTATAAGCTGCATTCCAGCAAAAATATATTACTGTTGCTGAAATCAAACACTTTACATACAAGAAGGCAAGATGGATGAAAATAATTGATATCTCTGTTTTACATATCTTATTTTCATATTATTACACTTTTGTTCTCATGGCTTTAAAATCACCCATCCTCAACACATACATGTATACATATGTCTATGTCTGAACCTAAGCAAAGTATCCATCCATCCAGCCATCCAACTATCCAGCCATCCATACACACACGTACATACAACATACATACATACATACATACATACATACATACATACATACATATTTACATACATACATACATACATACATATATATATATATGCACGCGCGTGCGCATGGACGCACACATGCGCCCGAATGTACGCGCACGCACGTGCACGCCAGCACACACATACATAGATTTAACAATCTTGTGTTATATACAAAGACTGGATTCAAAAAGGAATTATGTATATAAACAAGTTTGTAAATAAAGGTCGTTCTTGGGTTACTATATACAAGTTTCTTGGTCAGTTACCTACATTTTTCATAAACATGAGCAGAAATAAAGTTGAGGTCGTCATCGATCCTATTACACAACCCATGCGTACATTTCTCTTTCAATAATGGTTAAAAAGTATCGTACAAGAATTTACGAAACACTAATTAGCAATAATCAGTAGCTAGCTGCAACCGAGAAAAGGAATAAAATATTTAAACCTTTAAAAAAAACAATGAACGGAAAGGTCTTTTCCTTGGTTTGCAAAGAATTCAGATGTAAAAATCTTAAAATGTATAAAAGTTCAACTTTTACACATAGGTTTGCTTACAAATAGTTTCTTAAAGATCAAAATGGAAACATGTAAAATAAGTTTTGCTCGCCTTGCATTATCACTGTAAAAGTCTTATCTCATCTTTCATGCAGAGTTAAAAATTGAAACAATGTTAATAGAGAGGATAAAGAGCAAGAGCAAGTGCAATGGTCTTTGCAACTTATTTGTATGAAAGAAAGGTTTTCTTTTAGGTAGAATAAAAGCTTATTGTGTGATTAACATGTTCATATTACAGATATATAACTATAGACTTGATAAATAAAAGCATGCCTCGTTGTAATAAAATAAAAAATTACACATTCTTTAACGAAAGTAGCATGCATATACAAACTGCACATCGGAAAAGTTAGATAAACGTAGCAAGTATACAGAGAGCTTATTTAATAAGTATTGTTGCGATCCTAGAAGCAATAGGTTATGTGTTCCTTTATTTGTATATTTCGCAATGGTCCATGATTTCAAAAAGCTATAATATTATAAAGATGTGCACATTTATTGTACCTTGAATAGATAGTGTCACATAGACACACACCCCTATCCTCCAAATAATAAGGAAAATCGAACACACACTATTGAATATGTTATTTTTGTATGGCTTGCTCCCATAGAGATATAGATAAACACGATAGCTTCAAAAGCTGCAGAAGACGAATACTGAGGACAGATACTGATATGGTTGAAAAATAGTATGGAAAGGGCAACGATCAATTAAAAATTAAACAGCGAATGCAGAGCTAATTCTGATAGGGGCACTTTCGAAAATGAAGGAGATAGAATATGCGAGCAATGTTCGTGGTTACATGCAAAAATGAAAGTCTTAAAGGAATATAGATTATGATTTAAAATAAATAAAGGAACCATACTGAAAAGTAGATGAAAACCAAAATACATGTTCACTTTATTTATCTGTATAGGTAAAGCATGGGGTCAGCTTATTAAGGCCGCTTAAAACTGCAGTCAAAAGTAGTATTTAGCAAAGTCAAATACAACGAGTGAGTAGTCCAGAGCCGACAAGAGGGTGGGGCAATCCGGGATATGTCCCTGAGGCCAAGGCCCGTAAGGGGGCCAGGGCCGAACAACACTTTTTAATTTTGTAAAAGAAAACCTCGTTTGGACAAGAACTAGGAGAAGCCCGGGTGTTTCTTACCCCCTTGCCCGTGATCGCTCTCTACGCCCTGGAGTAGTCCATTGAAATGTAAAACTTATGCACAGTATTATGTTGAAGAATTAGTAATGCTAAATAAGCCGATTTCCAAATGATGTTAGGTAAATGTGATATCAAATCAATAATCAAAAGGAAGAAACAAACAAATGAAAGGTTCAGATTGATGTTACATCGTTGTGCATAAAAACGAGAACCAAGTTACCTGTCTGGCTGTACATTCGGTCGTGAATACTAAATCAGATCCCACCGCATTGAATGACAAGTGGCATACCTGGAGAAAAAGGGAATAGCATCAATTATTTATGTTTCTCTGTGATAACAGTATGGCAGTCTATTCTGGAAGAAGCTACTGTATTATAGTCGAATATTGTCATGCATAGTTCATCATTGTAAGTAAATATTTTATTTAGAACATTCGTTGTGTTACTTGCAAATAGATGACGCCAATATTTAATCTCCTTTTGCACGTTTGCAGTAAGAAATCATGGTTTGTTAATTAGTCTTGTCGAAGCGCAAATTATTACAGTCCTTACTGATTCTGTTTTTTTGAACTACGACAATTTCGTTATTTTCTGTTGCTATATGCAGCAAGGTGCTTATTATGAAAAATGAAACGAATACACTATTTTACTCGTACAGTTTTTCGGCGTGTACAGAAGTATAGAATATGACACGTAAATACACTTTGTGTCTACATCACCTGTTCTTATTAGGCGAAGTAATATATATATATATATATATATATATATATATATATATATATATATATATATATATATATATATATTCACATCTTCCAGTTATTAATAGCATTGTATCCTTAATGAAACATGCTTGTCATTGATCAAATTTTATTATATGCTACTTTAACATCAAATGTGGAATTTAACCAATACATTACAGAAACAACGACAGTTGTTTACTTCATGTGTACCGCACATTTTAATTACATTTTGTGTCCACAAATCCGTTGTTATTGGACGAAATTGTATGTATGTATGTATGTATGTATGTATGTATGTATGTATGTATGTATCTATCTCTCTTTCCATATATATATATATATATATATATATATATATATATATATATATATATATATATATATATATATATATATATATATATATATTTGCATCTTCCAATTATTAATATTAGTGTATCCTTAATTTAATATACTTATCACACGTAACAATTGTATTATTCACTACTTTGATTTGAATGATGTAATTTAATCAGTAGGTAACGGAAAAGAAACAAAGGTTGCTTACTTGATCTATGCCGCACGCTTTAATTTGATTACACGTGTCGGGACGCTGCCCTTGAGCACAATTGTAACAGATGGGACCGCTATCTGATGGATATCCTACGAATATCAAGAAGACTATAAAGCTCAACATTTTAGTAAATTTATATGTCTCTGACGAATGTCTCTTCATATGATCAGCTTCTTATATTTGTCAACAATTTTTACAAGCTAAAACCAATATATACTTTCGCCACGGTTACAAATGCCAATACATTATTTATCACAATATTGCATCAACATTTGATACGATGAGTGCTATTACATTCTACCAAAGAAACTAACCAAGAGAGGCTGTTGTGGCTGTAACGCAAAACGACAAACCAAAGAGCAATTTAGCTATAAATTGGAGCTCTTGTTACTTAGGAATCTGTATCGGTAGAATTTATTCCACCATTAATGTAGGATTGGAAACAAATCTACAAGGTTATATGAATGTCTTAAGGAACGGTCCTCGGATTTAAAAATATCTAATAAACAGACCAAACTATTCAGTAAGGTTACCTCACAGCGACATATGCATTCTATACTGACTTCCAGCAGATAACGAAATAGTACTCGGTCTTATCTCCGTATTATGGTAGTTTTAACTTGCATATGGTGAAAATGTAATTGCAGGTTCGCTATGTTTCTGACCAATGAAAATAAAATTAAATCACAATTTAAACTACAGCAACAACAAGACTGTACACGCCGATTCCTTGAATATGAAAATTATGCATTACCTGCGAGGAGTATTTAAAAGTTCTGTATATTGGTGAGTGTACAACAAAGTTCTTTAGTAGCAACCATAATGTCGGTGTATCCACAGAAGGCACTCCCCATACACCTCAATACACGTTCTGAGTCAGCTTATTCAGTTATAAAATGCCATGTGGAAATCACGTTTTGGTATGTTATTCATACACACGAAAGGTACACTCCCATTCGCTTGACAATTTTCAAATCATCTGCCTCACAGCACATCTTTGTTAAAAATGATTCATCCAAAAATTAACGTTTTGTTGAATCAGGGTTGTATGGAAGTAGTGGCATCAGTACCATTACTTAGACGGGTGGTCATTTAGTGTTCTAGAACTTAAGACAACTGCTTAAGTCCATCTGCCTTGACGGAGTCTGAGTACAAGAACATTTGCATTAAAAAAAACTAATGCGTATACAGTTCTCTTTACACTCCAACTCCTTCGATCAATTTGTAGTCTCTGCTTAATTTCTTCGATATGAACTTTATTTGTTTCTGTTGATTCGGGTTCAAGAAAGTAAATTCATGCTTTATCAGCAGTCTGATTCTAACGTTCTGTGGTTGCTTTTTTAATAGTTGGTCAGTGGTAATACTTCCAATTCATATCACTTCCATAACATGGATCATTTTCCATGGATTCGCGACCATCTTTACAAGGATAAAACAAACTCAGTATTGTAGAATATGTCAGGGAATTACACCATTAAACGTTGTCCAGACCTGGTTTAAAAAAATTTCAGAGAGTACTCTAAGAGTGCATGGATTTTACAGAGAGTCATTTGTTCACTGGCGAAATTGTTATTCTTCGCCGACACATTAGCCCACTAACAATTAGCTATTTCGCGTCACAACAGATATATGTGTCCGTAAGATGCACAGCCGAAGATGATCATTTTATACAATGTTATGTTTGCCTATGTTTACTTAGAAGTTTAAAGGAATACAAATGTTGCAACAAAATATTCGAAACTCTTATAAAAGTCCTCGGTCGACATCATATCATATATATGATGTGCGGCACACAGGTCTAACATACGCCAAGCTTTAAATTCACTGTCTTATTAATTACATATAAATGTACTACGAATTTATCCGGCAGCTCATAGTCTTGATCATTTCAATATTCCATGCGATTCGGTCGGAAATACTTTCATTCTAAACAAGATAAGGTAAATTTCAACACTGTCAACAGAGGTAAAGCATTTTGAACACCGTCTATCAGGCATACCTGTTCATTTTATTAAGAACAATTACTTCAGCAAATTAAAACTGTTAACTATACATAGTGCTGGCAGAACACTGGCTACTTTGTGCATGTGGAAATATGCAATTCTCGCTAGGCACTGTTTTGCAAGGCATTATGCACACAAACGACTGCTATTATGATCTCGATTGTGAAGATGTTTGTGAATATTGACCCAAAGCGTACAAGCTAGTGTACAACATTGCATCAATTTTACTCACAGCGTCTTACAGACAATTATACAAAATAACTTGTCAAAAATGGCTGATCTGTACAGACAATTTCTGCGTCTACCGTCACCTACTATAAATTATATTTAATTATGTGTAATATTTATTTCACAAAATAGAAACTATCACAAAATGTTGAAATAATTTTAAGATACTTTCAAAATGCATATAAAGCTGAAATTGAGCTAAAAATAAAATTGTTATAGAAGGATAGATTTACTCTTCAGCATACATTGTTCGAAGCGTGTGATAAGAGATCTATGTTATATTTAACCAGTTTTAATTGTTAATAAAATGTACAAACTTCAATTGCTATTATTTCAAGGATATTTGTTGACGTGATTGCTTTAATAAGACATTTTTATGTAATGACATTTAAAACAACGATTTTCCCTGAATCCCTGGATGCACGTCCCACTTAAGTCAGTGCAGGGTTTCGTGCTTTTATATTAGGTAAATCACCAATTATGTAACAGTATCACTATCTTTGTTCTTCAGATTAAATACTCCGTCTCTTCACAAGCGACCATCCATAATTGATTGATTGTATTTTTAACAGCGCATCAGCACTGTTAGGCTATTTAGCGCCATACAAAATGCTATCTGTGTAATCTTTGAAAAATTATAAAAAAGTCTTATATCGACCAGCGATATCAAAACTAAATAGTTGAAAGTAAAACGATAAGATGGTTAACGGTGAAAAAAAGCTTCCCGATCAACGGGGGATGGAAATTGTGTATGTTAATAAAGTCAGATGAAATGGTATTGAGCAAAAAAGGGACGGTAAATACATTATATAAAACTGCTCTAGGTGATGGCATAAACGTTAAAGCTTAGAATACATGTTAACTTCTGTCAGGAATTTCACAATACAAGTGATGTTTATTGTATCAAACAGTTCCTTCATGTAATGAACATTTTAGTAGTTTGCACTCCATCAAAATGTGCTTAACAGTGAATGGTTCATTGCAAGAAACGAACTCTGGTGGGTGTTTACCTTTTAGTATGTGGGAGTGGGTTATATATGTATGACCAGTTCGAATCCTTGCAATGATTACCTCCTCCCTACGCATGGTTCTCTAGGAAGGAGTCCATTCTCCTAGAGTTGTCTTGATGGCGTGAAGTTTATTATTCACTGCTTCATTCCATGATGCCTGCCACTTCTCACGTAAAGTCTCTTCGATGCTAGGTTTACAATCAGCATAATGTATTTTAAAATCAAACGGTTCTTGAGTAAGGGCCATTTTAGCAAAGAGATCTGCAGCAGCGAGATCTGCTTTTTCATTACCTTTACTACCAACATGGCTAGGTAACCAACAGTATACAATATTGTGGAAGATATTCAGTTTAGTATTTTTGACGAGAAAATTGGTCAACAAAGGGTTCTCCAATTTTATATTGTGTAATGGCTGAAGTACAGATAGGGAGTCAGAAAAGAGGATGTAGTTTAAAAAAGGTTTGTCTTCGATATATTGCAGAGAAAGATCTATTGCTCTGATTAAGGCCGCACAATATTGATGTGCCATTTGGTAAGCGAACACGTGTCGTGCGATTTCCACTAACGAAAACCTCGGCAGCCTTTTCCAAGTCTTTTGATCTATCGGTATAAATTCTTGTGTAGTTTTTAAATTCGGCGAGGACTTCATGATAAGAGTTGTAGAAGATGGAAGGGTTTGTCTCGGATTTTTTTTTCATCGTGTAGCGAAAAAATTACTTTTGGTTGTTTAAATAGTCAGGGCGGTGTGTCGGGAACGGACGATTTCTGAATTTTAGAAAGATCAATTTTTGTACTGTCAAGGCTGGATACTATTCTAATTCCAAAGGAAGGTATTGCGTGTGGTTTATTTTCATACAAGATTTTGTATTTGGGTTGAAACACAGCTGAAACAGCAGAGTTCAGATGTTTTGATCTTACCTTGAGAGAATACTGTGCGGAAAGCATTTCTCAACGATGTGATAAAGGTGGTGCTTTCGCTTCAGCAAGGAGACTTTCACACGAGGATGTCTTAAATGCTCCCAGAGCGAGTCATATTTCTTGATGATGAATTGGATCAAGCATCTTCAAATATGGCTTCCTAACTGAACCATAAACAATGCAACCCTAGTCCAGTTTGAAGCGAACAAACGTTCTATATAAATTGAAGATCATCAGCCCCCCCCCCCGGTCAGTGTGCGCTACTACGTTGAATCGATCGAGAGATTTCAAGCATTTAGCTGTCAATTTCTTTAGGTGTGGAATAAAAGTCAGTTTTCCGTCGAAGATAATACCCAAAAACTTTGTTTCCTCAACAACTGGAACATGTATTCCGTCCAGCGTGCGTTTAGGTTCATCATGATGTCTTTGTAACTTACAAAAATGCATACATTCGGATTTTACTCCGCTAATTCGAAACTCAATTGTTAATCTTAAAATATTTTCATGTAGTTGTCTTTCAAATGAATGCATGTGCTTTGATCGATATCGTATAAGAAAATCATCAACGTATAGCGAGCAATCCGCACCCGAAGCCAAACACTTGGTGCTGCTATTGATTTTGATGTTGAAAAGCGTCACAGATAGGATACTGCCCTGGGGCACACCTGTCTCTTCCTCGTGCAAATCCGAGGTGTTGTACATGAATTTTAAACGTGACGTTTTTTAAAAAAAATCTTTGGAAGGCTGCTGAATAATTAGATGATGAGGAATGTTTAGAGAAACTGTCGGCAGGAATATTTGCTCCGTCACGTTTTGAACTAAAAGTGTTATTATTTATCTTCAGATGTCGGAGAGAATTGAGTTTTGACTTTCCGTTTATTTTGCGGATAGTGTCCCAAACTTTCTTAATAGAGGAACAGGAGTTTAAAGAAGAAACATATTTCTTCCATGATGCTCGTTTACATTCGTTGATTGTGCGGCGAGATTTGGCCCGGAGAATACGGTATTTACTTAAATATTCTGGGTTCGGATGAGTGTTACATTTTTTTCAATGCTTCTCGGCGTTGTCTAATGGCTTCCTTATATTCCTTAGTGAGTAAGGTTTTGGGGTTCTTTTACAGTTCGGTGAGGATTTCGGAATGAATGCTTCTTCAATCTCTATTCAAACTGAACTAAAATGCTGAATAGGTATAAATGTTGAAGACTGTATCCACATTCAGCCTAGCTTTACAGAATGGTTCAAACTTAGCCCACTCGGGCTTCTTCACATTCCATTGTGGATTTGAGTCATCAATAGTAGAGTTTATATTTTCAAGGTAGATTGGAAAGTGATCACTGATATGAAGGTCATCAGCGACCTTACATTCATAATCCAAAAGCAGCGACGGATAACAACTTGTCAGATCGATAGCCGTTCCTGGGTGTAAATAAATCGGTGATTTGGTGTTAAATATACACAAACTGTGTCTAGAGCTGAAGTGTTCTACTTTGTGTCCCCTGTCACTGATGTGATTTAATCCCCATAAAATGGTATGGGCATTAATATCTCCGAGTAACACAAAGGGCGTGGAAAGTTGTTGAACAAGATTGTCTAATTCATTTGGTACTAGGTTGGTGTTTAGTGGTATGTAAATAGGACCAAACGTAATCACTCGGTGGAGAGTGACATTTACAGCAATAGCTTGTACATTTGTTTTTAAAGGGATGACATTGTGAGGAGCACTATTGTTCAAACATACAGTAACTCCTCCAGAGGATGTGTCACCATTTTTAAAGTAGTTATTAAAAACAGAGTAGATTTTAAGTGTTATGTTCTCCGTATCTTTCAAGAAAGTTTCCTGCAGGCATAGTACTGCAGGATGATGTTCATTAAGGAGCGGAAGAATATCATTGTAATTGGATTTAAGTTCTCCACAGGTCCATTGTATGATCTTGTTCTTCATTATAAGTTTAAAGTAGAGATAAGGTAGCTAAGTTAATCCTTTCGCGGTGGCACTGAATGTGGTTATTTTTCTGGAGGAAGTATCCAGTTAAATGTTTTGTTTGCACGTCTTGAGCTGCCCTGCGAACATGGAGCAGTTTCTTCAGCATCCATGTCCCCAAAGTCGCCAAACCTATTGTGTAGCTTAATGGGGTCGTCAGACCCCTTTTTCTGCCTGTTTTGTTGTTGCTTTTGTTTGTATGGAGACTTAGATATGGGGGGGGGGGGTTGTTGAAATTTGTATGTGTGGAGATTGTGAGTGTGTGCGTGATTTGGATTTTTTACGTAGCTTTAACGATTTTTCAGTCATATCGCTACGATGTCTGCAGTGTGACAGTTATAGTGATGTCTAGCACTGGGGATTGATGCTGAAGACATGTATCATGATGTCCGACCCAGTCACCTTATCATGCCACCAGGTCGACCCATCATAACACTTAACCTCTTAATGCTGAACTCCATGCAAGGCAGCTATTAGTTCCATTTTTGTAGGTCTTTGGTATGACTCGACAGGGGATCGAACCCACGACCTCCCGCATCCAAGGAACGTTTGTGATTTGTTGTGGCTTGAAGTGTGGAATGCTAATAGCTGCTGTTAAATCTGGTAGATCAGTTTGAGTTTGTCCATCCTTGGTTGTATTTGGACTGGTTTTTACAACATTTGAGAATTTTTGGCCATGTAGTTGGGTTTTAGATTCGACCATCTTTTTGGCCTCTGGAATGGGATTGTGTAACGTATATTTTACCCTCTGGATCTCCTTCTCTAATTTCCAGGTCTAGCAGTCGTTTGAACTGGCATGATGACCTTTGCCACAATTTGCACATTGGTGGTTTGCGACGCAGTCTGCTTCTCGATGTCTGTTTTCTCAGCTTTGGCCGCACACAAGTCTTCTGGAGCATCACTCATCGTGGTGACCGTACTACTGACACTTGAAACAAGGTAGAGGATTTGGAATATACACTTAAACTTTAACCTGCAAAAGCTGAATTTTCCTACCTTAGGTAGTGTTGGTGTGTTAAAGGTAAGTATGATGGTGTTTGTGTCCTGCAATTATGTGCCCCGTTTGATACGAATTCTGCAAATTGCAGTAACACCTTGATTCCTCACTCTCTCGATGATGTCATTGTCGCTGTCCGTTGCAAGGTCTCGGTAGCGAATAACGCATATGGAAGAGTTGAGAGTCGAATGAGCGAAAGTAGTAACCGGAACTTCATACAAAGTCTGAATTTCCCTGATGTTCTCGGTCTGCACCTTGCGCTCACATACAACGAGCAAGCTACCCGATTTGAGTTTTTACGCTTTTACGAGTGCCAACTAGGACAAGTATAGTCTTTTCGAATATAAATGGTGATAGCGCAGATTTTGATTTTGTAGGATCTTTTGAATGAACAACCATGAAGCGTGGGAATGATTCCAAGCTACACGGTACTTCATCTGAGTCCGTTAAGGATTTAGAACGTTTCAGTTGATTTTTGCTTTTGTTTTCCATTACGTCGTGTTCTATATTCATCAACCATGTTCACCCACCCGCCACGGAGTCCAACAAAGGGACACTTTTCGAGTGCCAGGGATTATAGATGGTATACTCGGCAAGTAAAGATACCTCCCGATTAAGCCATCGCTATCTAGGAAGTCTTTTGAGAGTAGGACGAAGGAAAAATAAAGGGTTAGATAGTAGGGGTAACGGTGGTATCAAGAGAGATACAAGGGGAAAGATAAAGAAGGTGAGCGACTAAAACAAGACGTCCTATGGCTGGTGGTGACAAGCCGATTGGTCAAGAACGGGCCCAACCCGCCCACTCATCTAAGGCCAAAGTAGTGTACTGCATAGGAGAATCCTCTGCTCAACTACCGGGAGCCTTTCCTCCCCCGACACCGGAAGCATCCCAGGGCAAACTGGTTGCCTCTACTTAGCCGCCTCTTACGACACGTAGTGAGGCACATGGGGCCAATTCTATAACCCCGGACCCGCACGGGGAACCATCCATAATTACAAATGCTAATATGTGTAAGGGAAACAACTGTGCCAGCAAATGTTAAAATCTTCATCACCTCGCAAAGACCGTGTATTTAAATTAACTGAATGAAATAATCGAATGATTACACCATTCCCATGCGATGCATATATTTACATATCTATTCCTGATAAGCAGATACAAGGACGACCAAATAATTAACTTTCGTCTCATACGGGGTCATTTAAATTCTTCTGAAAGAGATCGAGATATATAGAGATCAATATAGAAGTTACTAATACACATCATGCAAAGCGGAAAGTGATATCCGTCATTTGTATCTCAAATATCAGAATATAAGAAAGTATATTCAAAACTATGAATCGTCAGTATATCGTTAGTTTTATTGTTAGACCTATTTTACCGTACCGCCAATATTACGTTGTAGGTCTTGAGTACTTCTTAGATAATACAATCATCCAATTAACTAACGATGTTCAGGACTTGACACTTCCACTAAACTTATTTTATCATGATTGCACAAAATGGTCCTTACCTGCTTCACCACATCCTTGAGCATTACATAAATCATTAGTGCAACATTCAGCACACAGTAACGAGTCTTTGTTATAATCATCCCATTGCTCGTCAGGAACTACGGCAAAATTATCCTTCTGTTTAATCTCCTCAATAACATTGCCGTTCAATAGAGCTCTTTTTGATCCAAAAGCTGCACATTTCTGGAAATATGATCGAAGCTTACACGTGAACATTGAATCGTTGACAGATATGGTTACTTGAAATAACGAAAGCGTCTTAAAGCGTGTCAATGATACATATCAGGTTTCAATTGTTGCTGCAGCAAATTTCTTTGCAAGAGGCTGAATGCAAAATGGTCTGAAACCCGTGAGAGATTTTAATATATATATATATATATATATATATATATATATATATATATATATATTCAAATCTATCACGCTTGATTATTCTATTTCCTGTCCTGTTTATTGGTGATTTCATAGACAACAATTGTGAAACTTTTCTTCATGAGGTTTGTATGCTTAGTTTTGCAAAACAAAATCAGAATAGCATATAGAGTTCTAACCCCTTGTGATGAACGGATACCTATAGAATAATTCTTTAGTACTGCAGCTTTAAGTTCGCTGTCTCTGCGAGTACGAAATAGATAAGTTGAGGGTGTATTTGAGTACAGTTTTGTGCATGAACAATTACATACAAAAGGTACAGTATATAAATATTCTACCAAATGTACATATA
Source organism: Sinohyriopsis cumingii (assembly GCA_028554795.2). Lineage (NCBI taxonomy): Eukaryota > Metazoa > Mollusca > Bivalvia > Unionida > Unionidae > Sinohyriopsis > Sinohyriopsis cumingii. Next base: position 31,223,421 of record CM068831.1, on the reverse strand, counting down.
ACTATGTCAGAATGTTTTACAGTGCCATTACTAGAGTTGCTGTCTAGTGCGATAAAGGTATGGTATTGTGTGCAAACATACAAGCCGAATGAAGATAAATACCACTTCATTCATTCATCTCTTATATATTGTATTGTATCCAACCATATTTCTTATAATGCAATGTTTGCACTTTGCGAGAAAATGGAGAGCGTGTTCTTTACAAAGTTATTCAATTCAATTGTTTTTTGTTTCTTGTTGTTCTTTTAGAATCGTAGTTTATTGTATTGGGACGCTTGGTTCAATAACAATCAGCAACAGACATACGTTAGTAATACATTTGAATGGTGCATTTAGCTGCTTTAAGTCAAGTTCAGGAGGAGCAGTCTGCCTGTATAAACATAAGGGTTCAGGCACAAAAAACAATAGTCCCCAAAAACCTATAATCCTATGCTGAATTATAATACAAGGCATATATATGAATTTAAAGGAACTGCTTAAGAATTTTATTGAAGTCTGAAATCGAAAACAAGATAGAAACTACATATCATTTAGGTGTTTTTAAGGAAGTATCGGCCAACTGTTAATTAAATTCTTGTAAAGTAAATTTTCATGTTTAGATCTCATTCAATATTATGCACACTTTCGTCCCGATTGATGCAGATTATGAAATTTCTAGCTTGCTGGTTCTTCAAACTCACTCAGAAAAAATCAAGACATGAGTAAATGCATCCGTAAAACAAAACATTGTTGTTGTTTATCTCTAAACATTAGCATATTAAAAGAACTATTAACGGAAGGAAGAGTAATTTCGATGGATACTGAACTACATGTGTACAAAAATGATAAGTATGTACATTTCTTTATAAATAGAGCTTTTCATATGGCGGTTTTCACTGATGATCGCTTAATCATTCCAAACTTACTTCATAACAGATTTTTCAAAGGAATGCTTTATGGAAACGTTTGTTTCATACTTTGATACACTGGCATACATTATTGTTCTTCAAGGTCCTAGATGTTACTGCAAAATATGTTCATTTATACTATGTTGTACCTTAAGGCCACTGAATGTGGATCAGTGAATCCTGTGTAGTTATTAATGATACTGTATCTTGATTATAATATTCCGAACGAGTGCCAGTTGCACCGAAATATATTGTGTTTATCGTCGTGAACGCTGAAAATTTGGTTTTGACTCAAATGAAAATGAACACAGCACTGTTAATGTTTCGGCATGTCAGCAAGTTCTGTCCTGTTACCAAGTAGGACGTTTTAAGTATATTACTACTTGAGGCAATAATTCCAAAATCTCTTTGGAAAAATATCAAACCCAGTCAGTGTGATTTGCTCTTTATTAGCCATTTATTTATTTGACAAAGATATTTAAGTGCTTACAAGTCCTGGGCTTCCCGTTCTGTGGCGATGGGCGAGCGAAAAAGTAGCATGTGTGCATACACTGTAAGCTGCATCTGTAGAGCGTTACTCACGAGGATCTAGATACAGGATCGCTTTTCGCTGGAAGGAAGCAGCACTAAAATTTTACTTCCGTCAGTTGACTGAGCAGTCTGATTTAGAATCACAGATAATGACATCCGTAAGACAAGCGAGGTGCTACAAAAGGCGCTCTTAAAATACCCTGCCAAACGTTGGTGCTTGAAATGTGTGTATTGTAAAAGTCACTGCATCAACAGATAGACCAGACGACAACCAAATCACGTTGGGAAGAAAGGAACTTGCCATCTTTAAGATCTAGATAGCAGCTCTGATTAAAACATGACTTGACGGAAAATTATATTTTGGAGGTTTATCAGTCACCTACACTTTGCCATCAAATTACTGCTGCTCAGCAAACTCACAGATTGTACAAAGTACACGAATGACAGATTAATGGAAATGAGAGAGCAGCTATCTTTAGGGCAGATTCTCTCAATATGACTAACCCACATGAGATCAAGGCCACATTTTATGAAGCCCGTGAGTCACTAATAGCAGTGGCACCGAAGGCAGACAAGACGTTTTGTATGCATCCGCACTACCCACAATGGTTAATCTTAGTCAAGACAAAATACAGAGAGGTTGCTTGATTGATTGATTGTACAAGCGATATTTATTGTGTCAAAAAGTCGAATCATGTCATGTACATTGTAATACTGATCGCGCGTAGGTTACAGTCGAAATATAACGTGGTTAACAGTGACTGGTTCATTGCAAGAAATGCACTCGGGAGTGTCTTCGCCTTTTAGTATGTGTGAGTGGGTTATATAAGTATGACCAATTCGAATTCTTGCAACGACTACCTCCTCCCTACCCATGGTTCTGTAGGAAGGAGCCTATTCTCCTAGGGTTGGCTTGATTTCGTGAAGTTCATTATTCACTGCATCATTGCAAGATACCTGCCACTTCTCAAGTAAAGTCTCTTTAATACTAGGTTTAAAATCAGTATACGGTACTTTAAAATCAGTTGGCCCCATGAGATAGGACCATTTTAGTAACGCGATCTGCTTTTTCATAACCTGAAATACCATCATGGCGAGGTAAACAGCAGTATACGATATTGTGGGAGGTACTCAGCTTAGTATTTTTGACGAGAACATTGGTCAACAATGGAATCTCCAGTTTTCTATTGTGTAGTGACTGAAGTACTGATAGGGAGTCTGAGAAGATGATGCTATTTAAAATAGGTCTGTCCCATTTTTTAATGCAGAGCAAGGTCTATTTCTCTGATTTCGGCTGAAAAAATTGATGTGACATTTTTTAAGCGAACTTCTGTTGTGTGATTTCCACTAACGATGACTTCAGCAGTATTTCCTCATCATTTGATCCGTCAGTATAAAGTATGGTGTAGCATTTAAATTTGTTGAGGAGTTCATGATAAGAGTTGTGGAAGCATACTGTACGGAAAGCATTTCTCTACGATGTGATAAAGATGACTCATTCGCTTCAGCTAGAAGGCTTTCACTCGGGGATGTCTTAAACACTCCCAGAGTGAGTCTTATTCCTTGATGATGTCTTGGATTAAGCATTCTCAGATATGACATTCTGGCTGAACCATAAACAACGCAACCATGGTCCAGTTTGGAGCAAATAAACGTTCTATATAAATTGAGGATAACTTTTCTTTCAGCACCCCAGTCAGTGTGCGCTACTACTTTAAGTAGATCTAGAGATTTTAAGCGTTTAGTTTTCAAGTTCTTTAGGTGTGGAATAAAAGTCAGTTTTCTGTTGAAGATAGCACCTAAACACTTTGTTTCCTCAACAACTGGAATAGGTGTTTCGTGTAGCTTGAGTTTAGGTTCATCGTGATGTCTCCGTAAAGGACAGAAATACATACCGTTTTTGATTTCGAGAATTTGAAACCGTTAGTACTGGACCGATTTTTAATATTGTTTATCTTTTGCTGTACTTGTCTTTCGATTGTATGCATGTACTTTGATCGAAAAAATCACCAATTTATATCGAGCAATCCACACCAGGAGCCAACAACTTGGTGATGCTATTAAATTTGATGTTGAAATGCGTCACAGATAAAATACTGCCCTGAGGCACACCCATCTCTTGCTCGTGCAGATATGAGAGGGTAAAGCCCACTCGTACTTTGAATTCCCTGTCTAAGAGAAAATTTGATACCAATGAGGGCAGAAGGCCTTTTAGACCTAGATCGTGCATGTCATTTAGTATCTCGTATTTCCATGTTGTGTTAAGGGCCTTTTCTAAATCAAAGAAAACCGCTACTAAATGTCCCTTCTTGACAAATGCATCGCAAACAAATGTTTCCAGTCTAACCAGATTATCATTGGTGTTCCGGCTATATCGAAAGCCACTTTGGAAAGGAGATACTAAATTGTTAGTTTCCAGGTACCAAAGAGGCCGAGAATTGATCATTCGTTCCACCGTTTTGCACACACAGCTTGTGAGAGCAATATGTCGATAGATGTTAGGGTCTGCGCAATCTTTACCTGGTCCGGGAACTGGTATTACTGTTGCTTTTTCCAAATGTTTGGAACATTAACAGTAATTCATATATTATTGAAGATTTCAAGAAGAACTGTTAATGATGGTTCTGGAAGGTGTTTAAAAAACTGGTAATGTATTTATTCAGTCCCAGTGGATGTATCCAGGGCCTTATTCAGCTCAAACAGTGTAAACGGTTGATTACAACTTTCTGAGCCATTCGATGTGAATTGCAACCGAATCTTTTCCTTTTGAGTTTTTAATCTTCTTAATAATTAACCGATGAGGACTTTTAGAGAAACTATCAGCAACTTTATATTAACTACGTCAAGTTTGGGATTAAATTCTTTTAGTTTAGTTTGAGATGTCGAAAGGAATTGTGTTTTCCCCTTCCATTTATTTTGCGTATCGTGTCCCAAACTTTCTTTATAGAGGAACGAGAATTTAAAGTTAAAACATATCTTTTCCATGATGCTCTTTTATTTGTTTTAATCGTGATATGATTCTTAGTTACATTTTCGAGAGTATGACGATTATTCATTTTTTCACTACTTTTCGGCTTTGTCTAATGGGATCTTTACATTTTGTTGTGAATCACAATTTTTGTATTCTTTTACAGTTTGGTGAGAACTTGGGAATGAATTCTTCTGCAATGTCGTTTAAAACAGAGGTAAAATATAATTTTAAAAAATTTCTTTTAAAATGATATCCCTGTTAAGCCTAGCTGTGAAAAGTGTTTCAAATTTGGCCCAGTCGGCGTTCTTTAAATTCCGTTGTGGAATTGCTTTGTCAGTTGCAATGTTGGTGTTCTTAAGAGAGATTAGAAAGTGATCACTGCTATGAAGGTCATCAGCGACCTTCCATTCATAGTCCAAAATCAGCGAGAGGGAAAACATTGTATGTACCCGTTCCTAGGTGTAAATATGTCGGTGATTTCGTGTTATATAGACACAAATCGTTTCTAGAAATGAACGCTTACACTTTTTGTCCTCGGTCGTTTATTTGATTTGATCCCCATAAAATAGTATGGGCATTAATCAGGTCACTGGAATGTCGAAGAGATTTTAATTTTCTTGATATTTTCTGTTTGACCTCGTCGCTCACACTCAACAAGAAGGCAACACGGTTTCAACTTTTTAAAACACTTTTACGTGCGCCAATTGATTTGGTGATTGTTTTCTCGATGACAAACGTAGATAGTGCAGCAAGCGGTTTTGTGGCATCTTTAGACTGTATAACCATGAAGCGTGTAAATGACTCCACACTACATTGTTCGTCATCTGACTCAGATCAAGTTTTGGTTCGTTTATGTTGAATTGTTTTTAAAATTTCCATGTTGACTTGTTTGAAATTCATCACTCGTACTTCCCGCCCACCATAGAGCCCAACAAAGGGACACTTTTCAAGTGCCAGGGATACGCAAATGATATACTCAGTTGATAAAATTACCTACGTTTGACCCGTGAAGCCACGCCTTCTAGGAAGTCTTAGAAGACTTTGGAAAGGGAAAGATAAAGGAATAGACTGTAGGTGCAACGGTGGTATCAAGGGAGGTACCAGAAGAAAGATAAAGGTGAGCGAGTAAATAAAGAATTCCTAGGGCTCGGCGTGACCAGCCAATTTGTCGAGACCGGGGCCATCCCGACCAATCTAGAAGAAGCAGAGACCAAATTAGTGTACTTAGTCGCCTCTTACGACATGTAGTGAGGCACGTGGGGCCAATTCTTCAACCCCGACCCGCAGGGGGAGATACTGACAGGAAGTATGAGTTAGGAATACCATGAGAAGTGTATAATGCTAGACTAATCGCTGGCTCATAGTCTCTAAGTTCGACATCCGGATACAGCCTATATACGAATTGCTCAACGTTTTCAAATTGAGAAAGAGAGTCTAAAACTTACATTTGTCATTAAACTGTGCAGCCAGCTTGAACAAAATAATGTGACCTCTGAGAACGTCAAGAACAATTGGGCAAACCGAGGTTCTGCTTACTCATTTACACGAAGACCTTCGGTTGAAACACGCATACACATTACCGATTTGTTGAAACACATGTAACCATTGGTCGACCTCTGGCAAATGTGTGGGAGTACAGAAACGTTTTTGGAAACAATCCTGAAGGTCTGCAAAGTTATTTGCTGCCGACCCTGCTATATAAAAACAAAACCGGGATGGTGTGTATATACGCCATGCCAAGAAGATGACCCATTTTCACACATGATGTCTGAATAAACTGATTCGGATAAAATACTAGAAAAGGTGACATAATCAGATGTTCTTGCAAAAGTAGGCATTCGAAGCTTCTACTTATTCATGAAATGTTCAGATGTTATAGGCATACTATAACATCAGGATGTGAGATGAGTGTCAATCAAAGATGGTTTTCAATGGCGAGCTGAAGGACAAAACCGATTTCAGGGAGGAAAGATACATCTATTCAAGTACACCCTAAAAATATCAGTAAAATATTTCAATACTGAGTGAAGATATACATACATTGAGATAAGGAAATTGCAGAGGCGGTGCATATGAGCGAGCAGCGTAAATATTGGAAATGAAGAAATTCCTTTACTTAAGAAGCATCAACAAGACACACCTACTTGTTTTGTGTGGCACAGATTGTTTACAGCGCAAATCAGTCTGAAACCACCACCCTACTCGCATATGCCAAAATCAGTTATTAATGCTATGGTCATCTTTGACGTTTGAAGTGCAACACGGACAAACAAGATATTTTGGAATTGAGATATTTTCTGTTACTGTAAAGAAGCCCTGCATTTTATAGACATTTACTGCAAAATATCATGATGTTGTAGTACATCCTACCATTGTAGTATTACTTATATAACCTGATATGGTGATCTAGCCAGGCATGTTAATATAGCCTGAATTTTGTTTTACCTTTTACGGTAATGTACTATAGTATTGTAATATAGTCTGGTGTTGTAATATAGGCCTGCAATTTAATAGTTTTTCACTTTTGTAATTTACTATGGTTCTTACATATTTACTGGTACTGAAATATATTGTTTTATTACACCATCTCATAATAGTGTTAAATACATCTTGGTTTTGTAATTTAGCCTGTCAGTGAAAAATAGATGAAGGAGAACGCCTGCTATGAAAATAGATTCGCTCTGGAGAGAGAACAAATAAAACGATACTTCGTTATTTATGGCATCATTGTCTCTGAACCGTGTTGATTTTGTGTGTTTTCTAATTACAAGTTATTCAATATATTATTATGCATTAGTGTTATAGGCACAGGAAAGAGTTTTTATGTTGTCTAGAAGTAATGTGTACGAAACTGATGAACATGAGCCATTTTTGAGCATTTTCAACACTGACAATTTTCCAATGTTCACTCCGAGCAGACACAATTAGAAATACACATTCAAATGAGCCATTGCATGACCCATATTAACCATTCTTATCCACAAATAAAATATGGTTATGATGTACTGTTCTCTATTTGAAAGTTTCTCATTTCAAGGTATCAGATGAAACGGTGAGTCAAAAATGTTCGAGCGATGCCCTATTTCATAAGTATAAAGCAATCGAGAGTTTGGAAGCCATACAGTAACTGATACCATAATGATAAGTTGAATAAGCATTCGATGCAAATATTTGATTTCATGCATGTTAACAAAAATGTTTGCATCTTTAATAAGGAGACATTGATTCTAATTGGTGTTATCACTTCCCGTTAATGAGTTTTGATTTCCACGAAGCAAAGAATTCATCGACCGTGCTGTTCATTCTAATGAGTATTGCTGCACTCAATAATAACACCAACTAATGATTACTATTTCCAAAAATTTAAAACATGATACTTACGTGGATGTCCATACAACCGAGATCGTATCTGATGTAGCCCGTTGTCGTAAGATATGATTCAATGGAGCATTTCTGAAGAGTAAATATAACAGAGGGTCTGCACTAGTTACAGAATGAAATCCAATTGGCGCATATATTTTAGTTTTCATTATGAGTAGTACTACATTTAAATTGGTAGTACAGTGAAATAAATATTGTACTATATAAAGGATAGAGAGATTAAAATAGTTGACTAAGAGGAAGTTCATCACGTTAGGAAATTTACGTGTACTTTTCTGCCAGCATAAGATTGTAACTGAAACTACTGTTTTGAACCAAATTGTGTATGATAACAGTCACAGCATCTGCCGGTATAAAAATCGAAACAGAAAATTTCCAACATTATATTTTATTGAAATACAATCAATATAGATTTAAGTCCACATTTCCATAATATTTGTTTCCTTTGACAATTGTTAGTGTCTATTCTGTTAATTTTAAGTTTTCAGCACTTTCTAAAACGCAGGGATGTCATGTTTGAAGTTGAAGAATATAGCAAAGATATATTTTGGAGACATGTACACGTAATAGTAAGATCGAATTACATACCTCATGCGGACCACATTCCTGGACAAATTCACAATCGCGTGGTCTAGCACTTGCCTTGCAGCTAAGACATTTGTATGTATCTAAAATTCAACAGCAAAAATAAATTGATTATTTAGACAAAATATTTATCATAATTTCCTTCATATTTTAATTGACACTACCAGTCTGAACTCTTTATCGATGAGTTTTATGAATATCCATTTATATGATGTGAACTTTCTGTACCCGTTCATAGTTCAAATACGCTTTATTAATATAAATGTTGGGGATTCAATGGATTGTTTCATGAGTTCCCATGACTTAGAACAAAACCTTTCCCTACATTAGATTATAAACTTTATGTCATAGAAGCTCACCAAGAATGTGGTTTCACAAAATTATATGTACAGATGCATGATAGAGGCAAAAGATGCAAGAGAGAGACAGAGAGAGAGACAGAGACAGAGAAAGCGCCCGCAACATCGCGAGACAGACAGACAGACAGACAGAGGAGAGGCTATATAAAGTAATGAACTGTGGTATATTTCGAACACATAGTAAATTCATCAAACAGTAATTCACGACACAATCGATAACTAGGATTTAAGAATGTCATGTTTTATTGCGAAATAAGAGAGCAATATATTAAATTGAGAAATCCTCCTTTTAGTAAAAGTGCTTCGTGAGTTTAACATAGGTCTGAAATTAGTCTAACTAGCGAATGGTTGATTGATTGATTGATTGCATTTTTGACGGCGCATCAACACTGTTAGCCTATCTAGCGCCAAACAAAATGTTAATCTATAATCTTTTAAAAATTATAAAAAGTCTGAAATCGACCAGCGATATCAAAACCAGATAGTTGAAATTAAAACGATAAGATGATAACGGTGAAAATTAAAGCTTCCCGATCCACGGGGAATGTAAATGGTGTATGTTAGGATCTGTGCTATCTTTACCGGGTTTGGGAACTGTTATTACTGTTTCTTCTTTCCAAATGTTTGGTACATTACCAGTAATCCATAAATCATTGAAGATTTCCAGAAGGACTGTTAATGATGGTTCTGGAAGGTGTTTCAAAAACTGGTAATGTATTTCGTCAGGCCCAGTGGATGTATCGTTGCCTTATTCAGAGATTACATCAACTCATACAGTGTAAACGGTTGATTATAACTTTCTGAGTTATTCGTTGTGAATATCAACCGTGTCTTTTATTTTGAGTTTTAAGTCTTCTGAAGGCTTCTGAATAATTAGAGATTATGAATTTTTAGAGAAACTATCAGCAAGTATATTAACTATATCAAGGTTGGATTTGAAATTCTTGTTGTTTAATTTGAGATGTCTAAAGGAATTGAGTTTTCCCTTTCGATTTATTTTCTGGATCGTGTCCCAAACTTTCTTTATCGAGGAACGAGAATTTAAAGTTTAAACAAATTTTTTCCAAGATGCTCTTTTACTTTCTTTAATTGTGAGGCGTGTTTTGGCCCGAACAATACGGTACTAAGTGAAATTTTCGGGTGTTGGACGATTATTAAATGTTTTCACTGCTTCTCGGCCTTGTCTAATGGCCTCTTTACATTCTTGTGTGAACCACGGTTTTCGGGTTCTTTTATAGTTTGCTGAGGAAATGGCTATAGATTCTTCTGCAATGTCAGTTAAAACAGAAGTAAAATATTGAAAAAGGTTATTCTCGTTTAAAATGGTATCCTTGTTCAGCCTAGCTGTGCAAAGTGTTTCAAATTTGGCCCAGTCGACTTTCTTTAAATTTATTTGTGGAGCTGCTTCGTCAATTGTTGCGTCAGTAGTATTAAGAGTAAACGGAATGTGATAGCTGCTGTGAAGGTCATCAGCGAATTTCCATTCATAGTCCAAAAGTAGCGATGGGGGGAAAATTGTAAAATCGATACACATGTATGTACCCGTTCCTGGGTGTAAATATGTTCGTGATTTGGTGTTATATAGACATACATCTTGTCTAGAAATGATGTCTTCTACTTTGTGAAGTCGGTCACTTATGTGCTTTGATCGCCAAAAAAAGTTATGGGCATTACAATCCCCGAGTAAAACAAATGGTGCGGGAAGTTGTTTGTCTAAATTGTTTGGTACTACATTGGTGTTTGGTGGCAGGTAAATAGAACAAAATGTAATCACTCGATGAAGAGTGACGCTTACCGCAATGGCTTGCGGATTTGTGTTTAAAGGGATGACGCTATGAGGGGCTTTATTGTTCACAAAAACATAAACTCCCCTGAGGCCCTGTAAACATTTTGTGAGTAGGTGTTAAACAAGGAGTAGTTTTTAAGTGTAATGTTATCCGTATCTTTCAAGAATGTTTCCTGAAGGCATATTATTGCAGGATCATGTTCTTTTAAAAGGAGGAGCATATCATTGTAATTTGCTTTAAATCATCAGCAGCTCCATTGTATGATACTGTTCTTCATTATAAATTGAAACTGAAGATTGTGGAGCTAGGTTAGACCTTTTGCTGATGCAATTTGTGTGGTTATTTTTCTGGAGGAAGTACGGGGGGGGGGGATTTTTTGTTTGTAGGTCTGGAGCTACCTTGAGCGCATGGAGCAGTTTCTTCTGCATCCATGCTCTCAATGTCTTCAAACCTGTGATAGAGTTTAATGGGGTCATCTGACCTATTTGTGTTGTCTGTTTCCATGAGATTTGGTTTTATTCTTTGGTGATTTCGATGGTAGTGTATTATTAAATGTTGTCTGAGTAGATGCCGAGTTTTTCTGTGCTTAGTAATGGAAATATTATAGCTTGGTGTTGTATTTGTGCGTCCTTCGCTGTTTTAGGATTGCTTATCACTACAGTGGAGAAGGATGGGTCAGGATGGGCTGTTTTGGCCTGTACAAGTCTTCTGGCTTCTGGATAGGGAATGTTAGCTGTGTACTTTACCTATGTATTTCCTTCTCCTGTTTCCAAGTATCACAATCCTTGGAAATGGCGTGGTACCCCTTTCCACAGTTGACACAATGCGGAGTTGCTCTACAATCAGATTCCTGATGAGAATGGTCTCCGCATCGGCCACATATTTGGCTTTTTAAGCAGCGGTCTTCGTAATGGCCATATTTCTGACATTTATAGCATCGAAAGGGATTTGGAATGTATATCTCAACCTTCGTTTGCAAGAAGCCAACTTTGACCACTCTGGGTTGTTGAAGGTGAGTACAATGGTGTTGGTGTTCTGCAGGTTGTTATTACGTTTAATACTATTCTACGGACTGCAATGACACCTTCGTTTTTCATTCCTTCAATGATATCGATGTCGCTGACTCCATCTCGACAACGAATCACGTTTCTTGACATATTGAGTGTGGTGTGAGCGAATGAGGTCACTGGAATATCGATGAAAGTTTTCATTTTCTAGATATTTTCTTTCTGACCTCATCGTTTACACTAAACAAGAAGGCAACGCGATATCAAATTTTTTCACATTTTTTCGTGTGCAAATCGATCCCATTACTGTGTTTTCAATCACAAATGGAGAGAGTGAGGCAAGAGTTTTTGAGGCATCTTTGGACTGTATAACCATGGAGCGGTGAAATGGCTCCACTCTACATGGTTCGTCATCTGACTCAGATCCAATTTTAGTGCGTTTGTGTTGATTTATTTGTTGACGTTTTCGTGTTGCATTGATGAAAATTCAGCACCCGTGCTCTCCGCCCACCATGGAGCCCAACAAGGGGACGCCTTTCAAGTGATAGGGATAGACATATGCTATACTCAGTCGACAAAATTACCTATGATTGACCCGTGAAGCCACCGCCTTATAAGGTCGGTAAAATTACTTCCTGAGAGGCCAAAGTAGTGTATTGCATCGGAACGCCTCTGCTCAACTAACAGGATCCTTTCCTTCCACGACATGGAGCGCAACCCAGGGCAAACAGGTTGCCTCTACTTAGTCGCCTCTTACGACACGTAGTGAGGACACATCAGATCCTCAAGGGGTGGCATGTGATAAATCTGCTAGTGTGATCAATCTGCCTAGCTTCTTGTGGTTGTAGCTTCTTGTGGTTCTTACTGGAGCATACTCGAGTTCTTTCTCCACCAGTTATAATAGCCGCCATAGTTTTTTTTTTGTGGAAATAGTGACATATAAGATTCCCCTCTTTCCTACGAAAACGGTCCTCCTTCAACGCGGAAAATTTGTACACACGTTTATTAACTGCTCGTTTTTAGGGTCAATTTCTAGACCTCGCTGAGTCTTGAGGTGAAGAAAAAATGACACACGATTGTGGAAGCAAATAACGCTTGTACCCTTAGATTTTATGGGAGGACGAAAAACTGAACTTTAGTTTTCACAATAGGTAGGTGGAACGCCATCATTGGTACTATAAAAGGATGCCTCACTTATTTCATACTCCTAATCTGGCAGAGACGTATAATTTACAACAACCGTTCATGAGTACAACAGGGTTGTCAAAACGAGAACTGGCTGCGGAATGTCCAATGATTGCAACATCTACAGCTGGTTCACCAGAAAACTTTAGTGGAGACGGCTAAACCTACTTAGAGCATTCAAGAATGGAGAAAAATATATCAAAGTGGATGATAGAAGAGAATAAGGAGAAAAGTTTGAAGACTTTTAAATTCTACATCCTAAAGCACCAATATGACAACTTCATCATGCATTGGTTTGATCAAGAAAGTTAGCGTCTTCGCCAAGAGAAACTAAAGAAGTGAGGGAAGAGGTCAGATTTATCGTTGGACATGGAAAGGATTTTGTGTCCCCCTCCCAAGAACAAAAAGTATAAGTGACGAAGAAACGTTGGCTAACTTAGTGAGGGACGGGTACAAATAGGATACACGTTTAGCGTGCATTGATTATATTTACAGGATCATCCAGCTGGCTACGTTGGAATTGAAACATCGTGTCGTGCACCTTAAGCCAACAGACAAATCTATGATGAGGATTATTACAATTAGAGTATACGTGATGCAAACCCATTCGACAAAGGTTTCCAGCAAAGTTTGCTGATATCTCTGTGTTAGCCACGCAGAATCGACGTTACAAGTATTTGTTTTGTGTTATGTATGTGTTTTCACAGGCCAGACGGAAACACACCAGACATACAGGAGGAGACAGAAATTCTGCGAAAAGTTACAGCCACCCCGGATCTCTAGGGAAGGAAACAGTTATTCCTGGACCTGCAAACTGAAAAAGATGACGTGAAACTACATTGGAAAGAATACCTTTCCAGTGCATTCAGGCATTTTCCAGGCATTGCAGCATTTGGAGTAGATCAGCCTGCTCGATGGCTTAACCTGGAAATGAGCTGAGATCAAAGTCTGTAGCAGTGAAGTTTTATTATCGGCTTATTTAAAGAACCCTATTGATAAAACCTTTTTATATGTCAACTTTGACCCTTCTGACACCACCGCAACAGAATTAACTTTACTTTGAGAAATACTGCGTAACATTAAATTTAAATAAGTACCGTTACTCATGCATTTCAATAATGTTAGAAACATTGATGTACATCTTATACACAACATCTATATCGTTTCAAGGAGAAGGGTTACGTCTGTTGCCCCTTTGTTTGGTACTGTTCCTTCTTTTCCTAGTTCGGGCATTGTTTTTTCGGGTTAAAATGCAAATATTAATTAGGTTGTCTGCAGTGCAAACACTATGTGAATCCTTCCTGCTCGATGGTCAAAAGATTAGTTCGTGGTGGTTACAGTTTAGTCCCCGAAATGCGTGTTGGGGACAGGGGACAACGGCGAATCTACATTGAGAACGTACTTTTGCAGACCCGAATAATATCTTTGCCGACCCTTATAGAACACAAATTAAGGGTAACGTATTCCTACGTGGTTATCCACTTTCGAAGTTGACTTGAATAGCCGAATGGAGGAACATGTTGTAAATTCAGGATTAGTTGGCAGTCTTGGCAACTATTATAGACATGTTCACAAAGAACATTAACGAAGAAGCTAGCAAACAAATTAGTGTAGCAATGTAATTGTTGAGTTTAGTGAAGTAATTACTGAGCAGTGTATTTAGAGAAGTTTACCCTTAAAAGCGCCACTTCGAAAAGAATATTGGCAGAGTTTTAAACAACTTAAAATTTTACAAGGTAAGGGAAGTTGTAAACCTAACTCTAAGTCATATGTCACTTAAAAAAGATCCATCTTTAGTATTTACTCAGACCAATGAGAGACATTTGTCCTGGATATTGGTGGAACTTTGGTCCAAAATAAAAACTACAGTGAGTGTCAGTCGTCCTATATATTGCTCTAAAATATAAACCACGAGATACTACTACTGCTTTATGTTTCTATATGCTGTGCATTTATCTTATACTGCTAAAACGTAATCCCGCATTAAGAATATTGGTGTGTTGACTCTGAGCACACATACCCTTGTATAAAATAGTATGTTAATGTAAGTGATGATAAGTGTGTGTAAAATGAGTCATTTTATTTTTTAAAAAATGTTTCACATCCTTATTATTTTATCTCTCTGCTAATCTTTGGACATTTTTAAGGAGGAGTGTTCCTTGTTGTCGGTGTGATTTCATCAGACCTGTTTTCTGTCTTCTACGTGCCCAACACCAGATTATGTTCCCTTCATGCCTGCGGCTCCAAATGTGAGGGATATTTTCATCCACCTATGCGTCTTTAGCATACATATTGGTGTGTTCAGAAGTTTTGCCATCCATAGTCAACTTCTCAACACCATAGAAAACGAGCAGCCTGGCTTCCAGGTTAAGCTATAGTCATATCCTAGAAACGAGAGCGTCTCTTGGACCAAAATAAGGAATACTGTCCTACCAAATCAAGACATTTTGAAAGGGAAATTATCCCTGTGTGTATGTGAACAGAAAAGAACATATCCACGAAGTAATGTAAGATTATATGGCCAAAATTAAACTAGCATTAGGTTGAGGAGTAGAGGAAGCAAGAGGGACAGAAAGAAAAGAAATTTCGCAACATCAAATACAGCTTAGTTCAGGAGGAAACTTGCAAGGGAAATAAAGAATCCGAAACCATCCGTCAATCCTTGGTGCTACTCCAGATGTGGTAGACAGTGTGCAGAGATTTGTCCCTATCGTTCATCGCATATTAACCTTCATTGATTGACAACCAAATTGCCATTTTCATCGCCACCTAGATGTACTACTCAGCCATTGCTAATGTTTTGTGTGTTTTATATTAGTGCTTGTGTGTGAATGTCTTTCATAACTGAAACTTAATCCCTCATTTGGATATGATGGCATGGTCTTATTCGTGTGAGGACTCCTACACTTGTGTGCGATGGTGTTTGGTGTCTATGAAAGCATTCATATACTTCTGTGTGAGAATATTAGCATGTGTGAAAAGTCATACCCTTGCGACATAGTATAAATGCGTGCTTATGTAAATGTGTCAGATTTCATCCACTTCTTTTGTGTCATATAAATGTGTTCATTAGAAGTATTTTGTAATGGTTAGTATTAACCTTTGTTTTGTTACCTCGAATATCGTTTTGTTTTGTAAGTGTCGGTTACGTTCAATTTATCAGTTGTCGGCAGTCAGTCCAATGAATAATTATAATATTGCCACTTTCCTTTGTGCCCATACATTTTCATCGCGATAGTCCAATGACTAATGTTAAATCCACACCCATATAGAATCAAAGCAAATTCTAACGTTTAAAATAGTCATTACTCCGCTATCCATACTGTCCGGTCATGTAAATCATAAGCATTAAACGTCTGGGCATTTTTAACGTTAAATTTGTACCCATAGGGTCTCGTTCTAAATATAGCGGCCAGCGACAATTTCCTTGTACCCATACGATCTCCATTTGAACCCATTTGGTCCCCTGATACTACCCAAGACTCCCGTGTAATCCGTTGATATAAGCATTCGGATTCCTGTGTGTAATATAATGACTTAAATCAATCTGATTCCCCTGTGCAATGATATATTTATTCAGATTTCCTTGCAATTAGCCCACTTGAATCATTCTAAATTAGATCAAACTACACAAAACTTTACAACTGCAAACTCTAGAAAAACTAAATCTTTTAATCACTTACCAGTTCTGGAAATCAATACGCTGATTAAACATCCCAGAATAAATATAGTACCTACAAGAATATCATGCAAATAAGTGTGTTTATTTATGAATATATTGGCATTAGACATATAGATATACAGGTTCATGGATAGGCAATGAAGATACATGACCGTTTTGATGTCACTTATACAAGTTCTGCTAATATAGCCAAAGTACTTTCAACTTAGAATTTCAGTCTGTATTTTAATGACGATAAATGTTCGACAGAAAGTTAGATTAATAGATACTAGAAATTAATAATGTACAACGTCTCACGTCTAAGAATACCATGAATGAAAAATGTATATGTTAAAACTCATAAGGTGGGTCTCACTACATGAACACACATGAAAACTACTTAAATAACGTATATATGAGGATGTTATTTTTATAGATTTCCAATTGAAAACAATGTTGTTTAACACACAACAAAATTACATTAACGGTAAGGTACTGATCCTGATACGAATTAAACAATTTTTTGTAATTATCTCATGGAATTAGTAAGTGAAGATAAAATTTATTAAAGATAAGAACAATCTAAATAATTCCTTCAAGGCATGCAGGTAAAAACAAATACGTTTCGAAAACTGGAGAAAGGGCACGACTATCACTAGCTCGATTGGGTTAAACTTACTATCCATCCTTTGGCTTAATAAATCCTCGAGTGCAATGGAGAAATCAGGTACTACTAAGAATACAAGGAAGCTTTTCTATTTATATAGATAAGACACAACTCACAGTTTGGAGTATGGTTCTTATCAATTGGACCAAATAGCGTTAAAGGCATATTGTCATTTGCCAATATTGTACGGACCGATACTTTAGGATGGGCTGTTCTTAATGAACCTATAACATAAATCGCATAGATACTATTTACTTTACCCGGGAGGAGGGGAGAGGTTGGACGAGTGGCCTAAGGCACTCCTCTTGTAAATAGCTTCCCGTTTTCTGGTAGTCCTTCCCCGATTGTCTCCGGGTTCTGTCTCTACCAAATATACTGACACCATTTACAGCGTATCTGGAGCTACCCATGTGCTGAAAAATGGCATTAAACCAAGATACCACCCCAAATCTTTACCCACGTATCATGCGAACACTTCGAAAGCCATTATTTGCGACAAGAGAAACAATTCAAAGATAATCAATTCTAAGATTGCGCAACTAATCGGAATTAGCTACTTCTTTCACATGTTTGTTCATGCATCTATTAAATTGTTTGTTCATTCATTCACACACACAATGTGTCCCTATGGTATTTGCATGTTCATTAGTGTTTGCTTCTCTAACCGATAGCCCAGCGTCTGGCCTGCGTCAGCTTCTTATTTTTTTTAATTTTTTTTTTTGCTAGTTATCCTAAACTACATAGAGAAAATCCTAAAAAATGTGTTACACAATTTTATTCTTGAATTGAACCTGTCAGTTGAAAATGGTTTCCCTATGTCTCCATAAGGACAACAACGCAGACACATTAGGTCAGTTACGAACCGGTGTTTCCGCAGGATGACATCCCATCCTCCGTATCTTACGAACGCTGCGTAGAACATTGATTAAAGATCAACATTTTTGCAAGGAACTCCTCCACGTATGGGAAATATGTAGGATTCTCGTTTATTCTCAAACAATGAGCTAAGAGCAGGATAGGTGACCCCTAGGCGGCAATCTTGGACATCTTGTTATCGCTACTTATCCTGAAATGAGTATGATAAACGTGGCATATAAATTATGACCTAAATGAACAAGGTGTTATCTCGCTCAGCCTGATTATCGCCTAGCGTGTTGGGATCTCAGCTACACGAATGATCTTTGTCTAGCCAAGATCTTATGGAGGCATGTCAAAGGTCTGGCTGAAAGAGACTAAAAGGTAGTATTAATCTAAACTTCAACATGGCTGTCACTTCAAGATCTTGCTCTTACTTTTTCTCCTTAAAAAACCGATTGTAATACTTTGTTCTCTAATATTCTCAACCTCAGGATATACATCTAATTTTATATAACAACTCTGACCTTTTTTACAGCCAATATGGCCACGGCAGCAGCCAGCATCATAAATCTTGCTATTGCTTTTCCACCTCATTAGTCGACAATATGAGCAGCGAGCTTTCCCTAAAACACAGTGGTAGTATTAAACGGCCGTGGTCGAGATATATCGTGGCACTTCTAAGGCAATCTAAATCCAACAGAAGCCCTATCACTATCAGCATGTATACCTTATCAAACACGCTAGGAAAAGAAGAAACGAAATCGGTAGAAAAAATAAACACAGCTAAGCTAATGTTTTAAAAGCTCGCTATCTGTATAATTGCACTACGATAGCGCAACAAAAAGCGTTATGGCATCACCACTCCCTATTTTCAAACAAGAAAAGGCAATGAAAAACGTTCCACATATATTGATTCAAAGACATGGAGAGTGGACCATAAACGGAACAATTTCAAGCAAAACCACTCATTCTGAGCATTCTGGTACACGCATAAAGACACAGCTATGAGAAAACGGCAAGGTTCTTATGCAAATTTAGCTACAAAATGATTAAAAAATGTTTGGCACACACATCTGTCTCCACCAGAATCGACCATTTTGGTAACCAAATTGAAACCAGACATTCACAACATCAGTATCGATAGAGAGAAACATAGAAAGTGTTGATGCCTCATCGTGCCTTCCATCAAATTATCCAGTATAGGTGTAGCAATGCAACCTAAACTTCAAAGTATGAACTATTTTCAGTATGTATTTGGTTCAAGGTGAAAATAGTGCAGACTGACCTTCCATTTGCATTCTATTTTGAAGTTTTAAAATATTGTTTCTTCTAATCATGTTTCTTTAATGTTCACTCTGCTGTCTTTTACATGGTAATAAGGACTATAAGGGTTAACACTGTGTTGGGGAAACGGACAATGTGTTATATTAGACTTTTTAAAAGTCAAGCTTGTAGGTTACGGGGAAAAAAAATCTAACTGAATTTAGCTACGTTCTATCTCGTTCCTTTGAACCATTTTGACCCTTTCGCTGTTGCGCTAACCACGCATAGGAGGTACGCAATTTGAGCCAAAGTCAGACTTATATGATCTAATCACGATTTAAAAATTTGAAGAATTTGATACTGAAGTAACACTGTCTGGGTTTGTAAAGTAACATGAAACTCAGACCAATGCAAGCGAATGTTTCAAATTTGAAACTTAGCTTTTCAGGCCTTTTCCATGGGCAAAACACAAGTTGTGGAGAACGAGTTTTGGGTGATTTTGTAACATGTATAAATGAATATTGTTCTCCATATCAGAGAACATAATACAGTGTTAAGCAGACAGTGGTAAGAAATATTTTAAAAGAGTGCTTTTTTATTGCTTGTCTTGTAGTGTTGCAAAACATTGGATGCTTATTATAGGATGGGAAATGTATATACGTTGGCTTATAGTCCCTGATATTTATCTATGTAAAGACATTGGTAAGAAATATTTTAAAAGAGTACTTTTTCATTACCCGTCTTGTAGTGTTGCAAAACATTGGACGCTTATTATAGGATGCGAAATGTTTATACGTTGCCTTGTAGTCCCTGATATTTATTAATCTAAAGATGGAGTAACCCAGTGTGCTAGAATTTATCATGTTATTTACTATGACACAGGACGTTCTTTAAACTTGTAAGTAACACACTCGTACTAGGACACACGATGTGCCTGAAACGTTCAAATCAGGCATTCGTAATGTCTGCAAAAACACAGCGAAGCTGAATTTATCGTGTATTGCTGAAAAAAAAAATAACTGAGCTTAAAAATATCATGTCTCAGACTACTTATAACGCTTGATCCATGAACTATCAAGAGCTACTAGTTACATAAAGTAACTCTTCAACTCGTATGCTATATATATATATATATATATATGTATGTATGTATGTATGTATGTATGTATATATATATATATATATATATATATATATATATATATATATATATATATATATATATATATATATATATATATATATATATATATATATATATATATATATCGATTAACATAATATCGTTACTATTTGATCTATTAAATTTGGGGAAAAGACTGCCATCTTAATAACAATATGTAATGTATAATAATTAGTATCAGATTAATCTTAAACATGGTATCTATTAATCCAATTTTTACAATATATGTATTACTAATTTTTCTATACAATTAAACATTTTCCTTCCATTTTTTATGTCAACTTTTTTAACTTATTGGTATCTCTTTGAGGAGAATGCAGATATCAAAATTAAGTTATTCACTCGTCACTTAATTATTTTGATAATTGATATTCCAGTACAGTAATTGCAACAGTTTGTATATTAACCCAATAGATAAAGCGTGCAATGGCGACAAGGCATCTGTATAAAATATTCAACACTCGATGATATTTCTATGCAATTTTGAAGTAATTTATTGTTATTTTAAATCTGCTAAAAGGTCGATTCTCTTTCTCTCTTATTGTAGACTATTACTATCACCTCTTTCTCAAATGTATTAATTTATGCGTATATGGAATTTTTAATAGTTTGCTCGGTAGGTCGTAGTTTTATTAACTTAATTGTTAATTTGATGTGAGAATTTTCTTTTGTCGGTTGACCCTAAACATTAGTACAATTTATTCACTTTTAATTTCTTTACACGTATGTTTGACAATAATTCTAGGATTAATGATGGGAACATGCGATTTAATCAATTCTGCTCTCTCTATATATCTCGTATTACTATTTATGTGTATTAATTGAATTGCTGATTTACCAAGATAACCATAAACGTCAATTTCAGTTTCATGCATTTGGTCAAACTGTAATGCATAATAGGGCGTATATCTCATTGTAGATCAGACTTTCAACAGTTTTCAACTTGCTACTAACCCGAAGTTATTTTCCTGGAGGAACGAGTTGACAAACCCAGAAGTGTAAGTTGCACATTTCAATTAATGTTTTGCACTGTACACACACACACACACACACACACACACACACACACACATATATATATATATATATATATATATATATATATATATATATATATATATATATATATATATATATATATATATATAATCGATCCATGATTGTCACTTATAGGTAACACACTTTAATTTAAATATATCACGCAAGTAATGAAATCGTTTCACCTACCATCACATACACTTACAAAGCAACCAAAAGAGTATGAATATCTTGGCATACACATATTCATTTTTACAACATTAGGAATGTTTCCAAACATACCTACTAAGTGACACGACGTATAACTGGTAAACACGTCTCATCTACTGACCTTCCCTTAAGCAAAGAAAGAGTTGATTTGTCATGGAATTGTGTGTATGAAATATATTAGCATTATACCTAAACTAAAATGTGTTCGGCTTTCAATAACGTTGCCCGCAGTGAGAACACCGAATACCTTACGCTATTTGGCTGAGGATAGCATCCATACTATCGTATTTATATAGAATCAACTCGGTATTATCACAACAGCACAAGTTTTGTCATGAAGCTGTCCAGTTTACGGAACTAATCTTCAGCTGTAGAGGCATTGGAAATATAAACTTACATTCTCTTTTATGCTACCCGTACTATATGATATAATTTTTTGATATATTAGATGGTCAGTATTTATTCTAAAGTATACAGATAACAAATAATCTTTTCCAAGTTAGCCAATTTATACTTGAAGAGGCAATTTAATTAATTTATATTCGGCACATATTAAAGGATGAGATCATGTTCGATTTATTATTATTCTGTGTCACTCTTCTTGTCGGATACGAACCTGTTGATTATAATAATAATAATATCGTACAGTAGTTCTGATGAAATGATTAGATATGTTATAAATAATTTCACAAGCGTGCATGTGAAACGTATACCATTGCATTTACGATTTGCGGTGTTTTATGTACTACATACCTCTAGTCAAATATTTTAGCTAAATTTGGAAATACAAGTGAGCTGAGATCGTGGATGTGGAGTCGTAGCATTAGCTGGAGTCATATAACTTGTGTACTGCTGTTGTTGAAGACAAAGGAAGATAGTCGGTTTCTCATGGTGAGAGACCAAACGTTTCGGGACCAACGGGTCTGCAGCCAATAAGACGGATTTTAGGGGTCCTTATGCCGATTGGAATGCGGGTCATGCGTGATGGCCTTTTGAAAGTACAACGTTGTGGTCAATTGGACAAAATAATTATATGTTGCGTTCTTAAACAATTATTAAGAATAACTGTATATAATACATGTGAATGAAACATTATTCGTATTTATTTACACATTCCATACATTCTTCACACTTTTTGGCATATTCATAACTTATTCAATGTTGACTGAATGAAATACTATACAACATTGATCATTTATTTGTTTAAGTTCTAAATATTGATCATCCATGTAATTGATGGAAATATCAATCATTTGTTTATAAGTTACATAGATTGATTTGTATGTCAATACTCGTTTAAGTTACATGTTCTGATTAGCTCCAGTTTGGAAAAAAATAATTTCATTATATCAGTTGTTTAACATGTTGCTCATCATTTCTTAAATCAATTATAGGATTTTATGCGCACGGATTTGGTGTTAAATTCATTATTTTTTCAATCAAATCAATAAACAATATATTCTCAAAATTGATTTCAGAGTTTTTACCATAACCTAGTCCCAAACCGGATAATCATTTCACAAGAATGTAAATGTCGCGTTGTGAAAGAAACGTGAAACACCTTATAAACCACACTAACCTAGCTCCTTCTATCCAAACTTTCCTTCCCTCTGGCCAGTACTAGCACCTATTGACCATTACTCCGTCTGACTGGTCACTTACTGGCCAAAGTCCACACATCTGCTAACCAATACGCCATTTTGCCCAACCAATACCAATACCTACTCACAAAAGGGCTCACACCAGCATCCGGTTTGCTACTGACCAACAGCCGCATTTAATAACCACCATGCATTTTAGACAGACAATCATTTAATGACCAATATCTAGACGTGATAACAACGACACGGTCTGACTCTGGAGCACGCACTCATCTATTCAGAATCAGCTACACGTACTCATAAAACGGGATTTTGCTAACAAAATGTATATTAAAATTCCTATAAGTAGTAGAAGTAGGAAAAGGTAATTAGTGACAGTCATCTTGTATTTGCACCTAGAATTATTTTAACATCTCACCTGAAATCAGATTAACGTCAAGAATGTTTATAACAAGACAAAACTCCTATGACGTCGAATTTAAATATTTCTGACTGGAAGTTTCCTTGTTTTGTTTCTTTTCGTTTCGAAGACAAAAATGTTCACAAGTGGTTTCTAAATGATTTATCGATTTGATCGCTTCTAAATGTGTCACATTTTCTTTTTGGTATATATTCAGAACCGGTTTACAACACAAACTTAGAACCTACCAGGTGATTCTACATGTTATAGACATAATTAATAGGGACATAACTGGCATTCTGTCGGGTTCAAATTTCATTAAATATACATGTTAGTTCTACTGGCATCAGAAAACAATAAATAATATATGCATGGCAGCTGGGGTGAAAACCAGTGAAAGTATAAACAAACTATCCAAATAAATGCAAAATGCAAACAAAAGCGATTGTGAGAGAAACAATCATGATCATATACAATAATAAATGCGATTGAAATGCGGTGTATTGCAACCAACAGCGAACGAATCAATGCTGAACTTAGGTTTCACATCAAGGATAGTTAAATTCAGTAAAATGACTGGCAATCGAAGGAAGCAACATATGAAGCATGACACATTTTAGTTTCGCAATATAATGCTGATTCTAGCTAGTAAAGGTTTTCAGCACCAAGTTTGTAACTCGTGAAGACTACACTATCTAAACTAATTAGGTTCGCATAAGGTTATAGTGTACTTTTATTTAAAAGTGGGAGTTATTTTTTCAATCGGCAAAAGTAAACTATATTGAAGTCGTACATGGAACTTTGAGCGCGTCTGTCACAAAAAGATGATTTTGTAGCTGTGGATAAAAAAAGCAAAGTACACAAAAATAAAAGTGCGCAATGCTATTTTCCAATACACGACACTGCCATTATAGCTCCTTTGCGTTCAACAGTTAATCTGGTTTAAACAAGTTCACCTCTTTATGTTAGGGTTCGTCAAAATTTCTTTGGCATTTAAATCATGGGGAGTTTCAAAGATGAACTTGCAAGAAATGTTGAGTGACATGAACAAGAACAAAACTGAATAATCGGCATTTAACGGTTCGTGTGGTAAAATTCTAAAAATGTTACCTTTACCTAAAATAAGCCCAAACCATAACTAAGTCATGTTATTGGATCTTTGAAAGTCAGGACGTCGTCTCAAGATAAACCTTTTGTACAATTGTAACACACATTCAAACACAATGGCACAAATAAAACACATACGCACTTACATTCATATAATTTTGATTTACGGTGCCTGATATATGACTGTTTATTTCAGCTGTGGGATCCTAAATATGATATTAAAAGTAACTATGCAATCTAATTATGGAATTTGCTTTATTAAAATTACAGTTTGGTATAATTTCGAACGTCACTGCGGTATACTGACCTGTATAAAATAACAATTAAACAAATATGCAATACGTTTTCTAATATAATAATAAGCGAGACATTGTATAATGTGAAACTTAATTTACAATAGATAGTCGGCTAATGAACATTGCATAAAGGTCACATATGTTTCTACATTTACAGCAAGCACACGAAGTATAAAACGAATCTAATGTGCATTGTCTCGCTATACTAACATTTTCCGCTATGTGCGCATGCTGTCGTCAGTTTCGTTACTTTTCGGGTCTAATATCTTCCAACGTTCCGTTTTCACCGCAAGTTCTCAGAGATTGTAGTGGCTAGATAAGAATGTGTTGTCTGCCTCGTCCATTTAAAATCATATGTGAAGAAAGAGTTTTAGGGTCAACTGAAAAATATGATTTACATTATTTACCGACACATTGTCTGGTGTTTTGAACTATAAGGTAATTTTAGTGACCGAAGGCAAAAGGCTTTTTTTTTTTTTGCTTTCATTGCAAAAGTTCGCCATGATAGGTGCGTTGAATGACTGTCGTTTTCTCACGACTGCCTGTGATTACCAACATAAGCGAGAATTAAATAGACAGGGATATGCTTATATAGTTGGTACTGTGGTAAGGTTTGATAAGCTAGAAATGTAAGCATCAAATCTATCTGTATGGTGTACATGTGGTGTATAGACAAACCAGCATGCGGATAAACGATAGGCAAGCAAGCGGGCTTTTAATGAAAGACGAATGAAATACGGACCTGGTGTTTGTTTGTTGTTTAACGTCACAACACCACAACTAGGTTATTTATTGCCAAGGTAAATGCAGTAACTACAGAGCTCAAGCATTTACAACGGAAGAAGAGTATGGCAAGTTATCCACTGAGTCATCGTGATTATTATAGATCTCATACAAAAATGTTTGAGTTGGAGAAGGGTTTTAAATAAATGTTATCTTTATTAATAACTGTAATTAGCACACTATTCAAACAAACAGTTCATTTCAGGTCCACTCGGTACTCTACAAGCAGTAAATGGATATTAATTTAGTCTATACTGGCTCAAGTAGTATCCTTGTCTTTTCTGCATTGGGTCCCATAACATTAAATGGTAGACTCATTTTCAAGTCCTCGTGTCTGCAATTTATTGCTTTTATTGTCATGCTTGTAATATGATGGCCTTAATGTTAATTACTTTGACGATATATCGCTATTTAACGACATAGTGTGCCCTGTTAACATGGTGACCTAATGTTAAATTCCACTTAAAGAAAGGGGGATAATTTGGACCCCACAATGTCATACTTTCAAAATGAGGACAGTAATGTCAATTCTCCTTTCGGCTAGAGTGACATTTTAATGCCATACCAACACACCTAATGAAAATTTACTACATTTAATGCTAGAAAGATTATCATTTATTTCATATGATATAATGATATCAAATTTCTTTTCTAAAAATAATACCGTACTTCATTGCAAAAGCGATCAAGAGGTACATGGTATATTAGATGAGATATTTTCAAAGTCGCCCAAAATACTTTGCAACAAGTAACATTTTTTTGACCCTGTGCGCATTCCAGTGCATTATACATACTAAGCGAACTGTAGCTTTTGAAGCCTCTCAGCTTATGACTTGCTGACGGCAAATATATTACAAGTTTGACAAAATATTGTATACTCTTCATTGGCGAGAGAGAGAGAGAGAGAGAGAGAGAGAGAGAGAGAGACTATGTTTTGCAAAAAGGCGATCATCATTTCCCAAATAGGAAATCGGTATGAGTAAGAGTAGCATAATTATGCTTGATCAAAAGGCAATTATTCTATAATATCGTAAAATGTATGATTTAAATTTCAAATGATGCAGTTGAAATGTTGTGAACAAAAATGAGATAATATAAAGTTTTAAATTAATTCACAAATGTTGCAAATCTCTAAAAACGTGAGTCTCATTGGATCTTTTCTTCATGTGGCTAATTTAATCTCCATTTTCTAACAAAAAGTAAATACTTAAACAATTATTGGCCTGAACATCCTTACTATTATACATTGTTTCAAGTGAAGTATCCGTTGACGATGGTTTTGGTTTATATGTTATTTATATATTTCTGTTAATAAATCAGGCCTGAAATTTGCCTGAAATTTGCACACACATTTAGTCCGACACAGTCGTTTAAACTCGAAGAATCATAAACTACGAAATGTGCATAATAAATATAACCACATTCTCTGCTTAGACTTGAGACTTGTTTTCTCTACATTTGATCGTGTAAGTATGTGCCGAAATACAAAGGTTCTGAAAAGTTTTGAATGTTATGAATGTGTCATAATTCCTAAGTATCCATTCCACGATTCTCTTTCGTTTGGACAGACTTTGCTCAGACTGTCTTAAGGACAAAGAGGCTGGTGGCATTGGATATGGACCAATTAATTTCTATTTATATTTCTATTGAAATGCAAGGATACCAAAACATCAGAAACAGTGTGAGGTTGCATGGTCATCGCTATGATTCTGGTTTATCCTTGGAATGCTGTCATCGATTCATGACGGCCTGTTAGTCAAGTTTAATTTGTTTTCTCTCTCTCTCTCTCTCTCTCTCTCTCTCTCTCTCTCTCTCACACACACACACACACACACACACACACACACACACATATCATTCTGGTCGGAGATTCAGTGAGTGTCATTCAGTAGTACACTCCAGACTATTTGTTTCCAATTAAAAGCGAACATACTTATTAAGTCCCTCGGGTGAAGAAAAGTTGGTATACAAAATATCAACAACGTAAAAGAAAGGAACCTCAATACAGCAGAAAATGGTCAGGGAATAAGATAAATTTACCTGTTATCATTGTCGAGGAAAACGACATTGATATTTAGTGGAGGAGCTCTCGGCACAGAAGAATATACCGGGAAATAAAATATTGCAGCAAAGAAATTCATTGCAAGACAAGAAGGAAAAAATCAACACTATAACCTGTTCTGATGTAACCGTACAATGGTTTGCTTGGGGGTTCTTATAATTGTATACTGTGGCGATTTGTTATGTTTGTTTTAGCAATGTTAAGTAATATTGTATTTCTAAAATATCTGAATGTTCCTAAATTACCGCTGGGTTTTAAAATGTATGACTGTATATAATGAGATTTGTTGAATCGTGTGCTACCCATTTTCTCTAGCTACGTATACAAGTATCTTAGCTTTGCATGTATAGTGTTTGAATATCTCATCGCTTTCCTCTCTTTTCGTATCACTCCTTTTGTTACGTGGGTTATAAGGACGATGGATGGTGCTAGTTCGGTTTATAAGGGGACAGAGTAGTTGAGGCATTTAGTTTTAGGGGATATTTCAATAGGTGGACTTAGTTTTGTTTACATGAGGTTAAGCTTCTCTTTCGTGTTCTGAGTGGGTGATGGGTTGTTGGTTAGTTAGTACAGTTGTTGGCTAGTCCAAACGGTGTGTTATTGAGCAGGTGTAGGCATCGGTCAGCAGATGGGTGGGTTCTCATTAGTCAGTGTTGTTAGTATGTGCAGATATTGGCCAATCCACTGAAGTATTGGTTAGTAGGTGAGTCGGTATTGGTAAATACAAACGGCGTATAATTTACTAGGTTTGGGTGCTGGTCAGTCAAACATGCAGTTGGTGGGGTGGTATATTTGTTCATGCTGGAATGGTAGCGAAATTATATGGGGAATGGGTAGTGAGAAAATTGTTAGCTTTGTTTATAAGGAGGTTCACTTCTAATTCATGCCTTCTTTTTACAGGCTACAGTGTGTATGAATTAAAGTATATGCTTGTCTCTTGATGAGTCAGTAAAAGGCTGTTTTGGCTAGTAGGATATAGTAAATGTGTGCATATGTAAACACACTCCTACTCTTTACCATCGTTAATAAGTGCATGTTGAGATCATTATATGTGTGGTGATGGTCATTCTAAACGGCATGTTAGTTAGTAGGTTTAGGTATTGTTCAGTCCAAACAGCGAGTTAGTTATTGGTGTGGGTGTCGGTCAGGTTGATAACTAGGTGTTAATTAGCCAGGTACCGTGTTGGCTTTGTTAGTCTCGGTAATGTTCAGAAGGACGACATTTGGGTTGGTAGATGGAAAAGGTTTGGTCATTAGATGATGGTGGTGTTGAGACAAGCGGCGTACTGATTGATTGATGTGGGTGTGGGTGAAATGGAGATTAATAGCCTTTGTTATGGATGTAGTTTTTGACTAATTGGGGACTTTAAGGAATGCATAAATGCATATAGAGTTACGGGTAGTAGGGGAAATTTTCGTTTTCTTTATAAGTGGTTTCACTTGAATTAAATCCACCTTTACTTTCATTCTCTTCTTTGTATGAGTTAGAGCAGGTGCTGGTCAATAAATATGTGGGTGTTTGTCAGTCATAGGATGATATTATGCATGAATATTTGTACAAGCACTCCTGTTTTATTGGTTGATAGTATATGTACTGGTCAATGGATGAGTGGTTGCTGGTAAGTCAGACAGTGTGTTGTTTTGTATGTATGTATGTATGTATGTATGTATGTATGTATGTATGTATTAATATGCCAACGGTTTATATGGTGATAATATGTATGCATATTTCGCTGTTAAGTAGATGTAGGCGCTAGTAAATACGTGTGGGCTGGTCAGTTAAGTGGCACATTAATTACTGTGTATGGATGTATGGACGGGGATTACCGCTATAATTATATACATGTATTATCTATTAGCATATGATCTATATTATATTCTGTATGTGTCTAGAATGTACATTCTAAATCGTATCTTTACATCTACCAGTATTTATTTCCAAATGTGACATGCGTCATATTGGACTAGTACAGTTTCATACCTTTAAACTGTATATGCATTTTTTAATCATTATGCCAACATCCTAGCTTGCATCAATCCATTTCTAAGTCTCTCATTTCTTTCTGATAAATTGATGATGACATGATAATGTATATAACGGTAAAATTATTTAAAACTGGAGAAGTGACAAAAGTAGTAGAGTAAAATCTACAAGTGCTATTTTAGCATGATGCAAGCTGGGGTATTATAGTAAACGACATCTGTTTTCATACTAAAACATTATGATAACATATGGGGCTGTTGGACTAATCATTAAAGATGAACAACTGTCCTGGATCAAGTAGATTGGAAATTCCAAACATGGAAAACATACAAAGAACACCTATTTCACTCACAGGTATTTTTAACTTGCCTTATCTTTTGCGCGAGAAAAAGTTGGTGGAAGGGAAGATGGAGGGAGGGAGAGAACTTATTTATTGTTCTAAGGATTTTCATGCGACTATATTGGCAAAAAGGACATATTTGTATTCATGGATATAATTATTTATTTTCTTTTTTAATACGTTGATGGGTGTTATATGATTGTTCATTGCAATCGCATTAAAATTGCATCATCAGTATATATAGATGTCCTCGTAAATATACACGTACAGCATGATCTAAAACATGTCTTATTGCCATGGAAATCAATGATCCCCTTCTTCCCTTAATAGCATACAGTCTGCAAATATAATCCAGCTTGGATTCTAGTTGGTATTTGCTGAAATGACTCCACAAGTTGCTGGTATTAGACATATATGTAAGAGGTGCTATAGGAGCCTGGCGGTGGTCTCGCCATATATATATATATATATATATATATATATATATATATATATATATATATATATATATATATATATATATATATATATATATATATATATATATATGTATGTATGTATGTATATATATATGTATATATATGTATGTGTATATATATATATATATATATATATATATATATATATATATATATATATATATATATATATATATAACATGCTCTTTCAATCCATGCATATGTTGTTTGCGTTATTTGTTCAGTCAAGCTCTTTTTCTATCGAGATATATATATATATATATATATATATATATATATATATATATATATATATATATATATATATAACTTACAAACTACACTTCAAATAACATTATTTCTAAATGACAGAATAACTGGCGAGCAACAGTGCAAAACTCATACCAGACCAGCTCAGGCACATTCAAACGCTACCGATTTCTTTTACAAGGACATGAAGTCATAAAAGATGATTACACAAAAGAGACCAGCACAGACAGAAAACACTAAAACATAAAATACTTAACATAATTTGCAAGATGTTTGCTGACGATGTATCATGAAATTCTAAATAGGGTTGAACGATTTTCAACGTTCTACTTTATGGTGCTTCTATGGTGGAAATGGCCTGAATAAAGGGCCACAGTCGACAATGTATGTTAGTAAATCAGCAATGAAAACTTTACGCCACATCTGTATCTGTTCAGTGATAGTTTTTGTCCTGGATAAAACATTGTCTTGAACTGGCAATTTCATTAAACATGCAGAAGTATGTATCAGATTACGTACATTTCGGTTCCATATGAATAAATATTTAATAAACTACGCAGGTATTTGCGACAGCGTTAAAATGAAGTTTGATAGAGACACACTAACACTGCAGGTATGTTTTTAGTTGTATTTTATTTTGTTTTATTGTATGAGACATTTCATATAAACAGCAATTATAACGTAGCATGAAGTTTTGGTTAGCTCCTACTCTGCGACAAATTGTAACATCAGAACCGCCTTTTCACCGCATCCTACCCCTCTTTATCAGATACTTAGTTCAACAGTTGCTGTTTGTTTTCTTGTTCTTCTTCCTTCACGGAACACCTCACAGTTGTAAAATAATTAGACCGAGGTCTTGTTAAATGTAAAACGCTTTTAAGTGCTGTTTGACTATCGAATCATTGGATAATAGGTGAAACTTGTTTCGGTGGTGTTGTTTGGGTTTGTTTTCTTCATTTTAATAACAATGTTTAGTGTCCATATATTCTCATATGCTGATTGAATATCCTTGTGGCATAAATATTTTGAAAATAATTTGAGAATAAATTTTAAATAGTTACATTATTACAAGATGCTGTCATTAGCGTTATCAGTCCCAGTTCACGACACACTTGGCTTTAAACGGTTGATGAAGAAATTGGATGGGTAGATGAAGTTAAATGTCTGTTTATCAAGGCTAGCACAAGCCCGTGTAAATGCAATCATATATTTCTGTCCAAACCAATGCTTTAAATGACTTTTATTAGTACTGTTGTCATGGTGAACATTATTCAGCATGGATCTGTCTTGATATATATAAACATGAGAGAGAGAGAGAGAGAGAGAGAGAGAGAGAGAGAGAGAGAGAGAGAGAGGGAGGTGTAAAACTCTAGGTAGATGTATCACTTCGAAGAGTGGATAATGTTAATCTTTTAAAAATAATGTTTATCTTCAATTTACCTAATAACTAATTTTGCAATATTTTTGTCAATTTCAAACAATAACGTTGAACGCAACAACATCACAACCATACAATTAATAAGAAACATGATGCTTCTGCTGGAGCTTTTGTTGAATTGTTAAGGAAAAAGTGACTTCTTTACAATTCTTTACTGTCGAAGGACGATTCATTTAAATAAACTACTCTGAAAGAGGGAATCGATTATATTTCTTATTTTTCATCATATGCCACATTGAGACGCGGCAGGTCGGATCTATACATCAGTCCTCCATTATTAGAATGTGCTTTATACCATACCCGTGTAACAATTCTAGTTTAGATATCACGACGAGTTTGTTGTTAAAATTGGACATTAATTTTTTGCATCTCTTGCGCCATGCTAACAGCCAACTTACAACATACATTGCACTACATTGTAATTTTCAGGATGTTAACATTTTACTAGTGTACTTATCAGTTCCTTTAAAATGAAATTTGTCAATTTGAGAAAAATGTAAATTTGGAAAGATACAATCAAAAAGATAACGTTTGTGATACTAAAATGCACATAGATCATTAACGTGGAATATACAAACGCGAAAATGCAGTTGTATAACAACATACATAACAAATTCAGTAATAAATATTGGCAGCTGTAATCGTGTCATCATCAATGTTCATCCTACGAACGAAGACATATCAAACTATAATTATACAAAATTTAACGTACAGCGCATAAGAATAGGCAATGCAAAATAGAATAACAAAGAAATAGAAGCCACGGCATAAACTAGTAGAAAATGCATCCACATATTGCAAAATACATCCATATTATTATCACAGTTTTCCATCTCCATACGGATGTTGGCCAGTCAGACTGAATGTTCTTTAGTTGTTATTGTGTGAACATCCCTACTCTTATCGGACATGATAGCATTGTTAAGTATATTGGTAATTTTAATATGGAATTCCCATTGTCCCCAGAGTGTCATTTTTGTTCCCTGATTGCAGTAACACTAATACAATATTATTTAGATTGCATACGGTGTCATGGGTCTAATGACTGCTCCGGATACGTACTGGTTAGAGCGTCCGCCTCGGATGAAGGAGGTCTTGGTTCAATCCCCAGCCGAGTCATACCAGAGACTTATAAAAATGGTATTAACAGCCGTCTCGCTTGGCGTTCAGCATTAAGAGGTTAGTGGTCGGCCTGGTCTCAGGATAATGTGACTGGTTGGGACATCTTAATACATCTCTGCGGTATGATGCCCTAGTGATAAATATCACTATAATCTGCCACGATGCAGACTTCGTAGCGATATGCCTGACAAATTGTTAAAGCTTCGTTAAAAATCCAAATCACACACACATGGGTCCAACAAATGCAATATTTCTATGAGAATTAATCCTATCAGGCAAAAGTAAACACATTTTAGTTAATTTTCATTAATATCTGATTAGAATTTATTTATTTATTTTTGCCCGGTAGCTGTTTTATTGCCGAGTAACCATCAGAAGTAAAGAAAAAGGTGAAGCTGAGGAGTTGTTTTTGTTGCCGTACCTCCATTTGTGAACCAACTATTTGTAAGGGTTTTTCTTGTTCTTCTGTTTTATTTCATTGTGCTTTGTTTATTTGTTTAGTTTTTGTTTGTGTTTTTGTTGTTTTTTTTGTAAGTTTTTCGGAAGGGGGACAGTGGATAAGGTTTGATTGCATAAACTTTGAAGGTTTCTCTTTAGAAAAATCAATATACAAAGCATGTTTCTTGCAACGTCAGACACATTGCCTGATTATTCATTAGAGTAAAAACACAAAATTGGAGAGGATTTCAACTATAGTTGTTGTTACAGCAGAAACACTTCACTTGTCATCGTAAGATACCTCATGGCCACCACATTTCTGGACGTATTCACAATCACGTTGTCTAGCAGATTCTGTGCAGCTGAGACATATTATCGCAGCTGAAAATTAAAAGCAAACAGCAAACAAAAATAATTAAAAGACCAGTCATTGTTTTCAGGAAGAGAAAAAACGTCTTATTGACTCAAACTCTAACAATTGCTTAATTTGTGGTGAAAGTTCGGAATAGACACTGGCATGTCGCGATCTTTACATTTGAAGATATTTCTAATTATTGTCAGATGAAGGAAAAATGTGACAGGTTGTGACCACATTTTTTCAAGCCTGTCAGCGTTTAAATGTAAATCATGTCAGTAAATATTATGGAAACAAATTACTGATACCATGATATGTTTTTCTGCCCAGGCATATCAATTGAAATCTTTGAGATTAGTTGGGTTCACAAGAGTCTGACACACTAGTGTCGGTTACATGTGGAAACGGCAAAAAACAACTTTATAAAAGTAAATGAGGCCAGCGATTTGTCGCTTTATATGCATCTTGAGATAATCACCATGACATTTATCAACTTTCATATCAATCCATAAATACACTGTAGGATCTGTTGCTTTAAACAGATTGTGTGTTGGACTGGCTGACAGACATGACGATTTATATTACGGATGGACGTGTACCAATCATGCTATTGCACAACCGTGAAGTATCCCGTTCGGTCGGGTTTTAAGATAAAATTGTATTTTGCCGGTTGGGATTCCAATCTTACCTACTCCTGTCATTCAGGATGACGTTAGAAAAAGACAAACACAGATTGATTTTATGGTTGACAATATTAGGGGTCAGTCGTGGGATGGGCAAACCGGAAGGAAATGAGAATGGAGAAAACGAATCTTAAAGACCGACCCGCTTATCCATCCATCCTTTATTTACATTTACCTCCAGAATGAAGAAATGTATTTAAACATAGTTCCAGAACGTACACAATAACGTTTACCGTTTTCAAACTATATTTCATGGAGTTATCTCCTTATCTGACTTGTCCTTCAATTAATTATATTGGTGCTGTACGCGAGCGATTCATGTTTTTCTTAAATCTGTTATGTCTATTTAGTCTTTAGAACTTTTTATTGAAACTGAAAAAAAATGAATTTTGAAAGAAAACTATCACTTCTGAGCAATTCGTTTGCAAGTTGCAGCTAAGTCAACATCCTTTGTCTACACTTTCAATTTGTCCGAGAGATTTGAACAAAAAATTGTTATGGACAATAGAAATTAAAATATAGTGAAGTGATACTAGTAATGTTAGACTTTACTAGTGTGTTGGCATGGCACACATGAATCAAGCACGTGTAATGCATTCCATCACACCATGTTGTCTACTAGATTATGAGGAAAGGTGGACGAGGCTTTTATTTCAAAAGAGAACCAAGGAACTCATACGTAATCCGTAAATACGGATTCTTCCGTAATGGAAATGTTAAATGGTCTACTATTTCAACTGTTACAATCGTATAGCTTGTTTTTTTAATAAAAATAATCACAACATGGCAGTAAGTAGAGATTAAACATTACGTTCACTATCAACGTCATAATTATAATTTACATTAAATGGACTTTATTCAAAGTAATAACTAATTTAAATATCAAGCAAAATAGCAATTGTATAGTGCCTACTAATCTAGATGCACGTAAGTAATATGTAGAAAGATGTATTATTGTTACTCACCAGTTCTTGAAATTAATACGTAGATGAAAGCTGCCAAAATAAATCCCATACCTATAATTAGAGAATAACATTTTGTTGTAAGCTAGGTCAGTCTCAATTTGTATGAGAGAAAGTAGGATTGGCTGTAATATATAGATTGGTACAAAATGAAGCTTTATGTCTGCATTCACTTTTTGTCGAGAATACAGCTTATATATACTTATCTATTTAAAGTGTCTTTCGGCTTATAACATATTTGTGAGTAATGGCATTAGTCGGCAGCTTCACGCATATATATAAGGAATACACGTGCCAGTTACCGCACGAAACACACACACACACACACACACACACACACACACACACACATATATATATATATATATATATATATATATATATATATATATATATATATATATATATATATATATATATATATATATATATATATATATATATATATATATATATATATATATATATATATATATATATTTATTTATTTATTTATTATATGCTCATTCTTTTCTCCGTTAACTTTACATTGTCAGAATCGTTCAGTATTCCCCGGTGCTGAACGCGCGCGACAATACACATATAGAATTCACGTGAATAAAGGAACTATTTTCTAATGTAAACAAACAATGGACGCAGGCGCCAGCACTTTTGATTTGTAAACAAATCATATACACTCGCGTAAGAGGCTCTTTACGTTCTGGTTGTTTAAATTTGTTTCTGAATGAACTAAAACATGTTTCGTGGACTGCAAAAAACCCATCTGTTTTGGCACATTCCGCGTTGATACAATGTTACGGATTTAGGCTAGCTACATTATATAAAAGACGGAAGATTAGGTCCTTACAAATAACATACAAGTGACAAGGCATATACTGTCTTCTTTAGCTGGTGATAAGAATGGTAAAATAAAATATATTTACAGTTTTACATCATGAATTTCCTCAAAATGTTTTTCCTAATTCAGCAAATCCGAATTACATGAGTCATGTCATAGGTTTTCAATCTGGATTACACATTTCGAAACTGTGCTCAAATTTCGATGATAAGTGCAACTGCATCCTCCTCAATTTGAAATAAGAATTAAATTCCATAGAGTCTTTTTGATAATTGCAATTGAAAGACTTCATATTTTTCCCACGTTATGATTTCAAACATTCAATGACAGAAACAGAAACACATTTGCAGACGTAAACACGCTTCTCCCATGCCACTTCAATCAGACGTATTTCATGTATAATTTGCACAGATGAATACAGTCCAAAATCACAAACTTTCGTCGAATCGAAACAAAATATCCAAATATATTCATTCCAGATCAAATGGAAAAGTTGTTGCAATGCGCATTCATTCACAATATGACTGCAAATTTCAATTTAAACTAGACACGCCATTTTCGTTCGAAAGTTATGTCGAGCGCGCGACTAAGTTCAAATTTATCTGGGCGGAGTTATGTCCGCATTAATAATAATGTCATTGTGTAATGACAAATTTGCGCTTGTGTATTTAGTTTGGAATATGGCATTCATTCATTTACGTTGTTTCTTTTAGTGTATTTTGTTTATATAATCAAAACCTTAGGTAGAATTTAAACAAATGAGCATATAATAGAAAGGTTACTGCATTTGTATGGGAAAATATGAACTCGTTTCGTCGGAAGGATATACTGCACTCACATGTTCGTTCCATCCCAAAACTCGTTCATATTTTCCCATACAAATGCAGTAACCTATAATAGCAAAAGATTTCTGAATTCTAATTGCCTGATTTCATGAACAGGTCTCACACAATTGTGATACATCGTATGTTTCTATTCTCATACAAATTACCTAATGTGCTGGTGTGGTCACATATTTAAGTGTACTAAAGCAACTACAGACAGGCGGGCGTTTGTTTCGCTGTCACACATCATCGGTTATATTCTATTTCAGAGCATAATAAAACACTGTATTGAGTTCAAATAAGTAGTCTTGAATCAGTACACCTGTCGATAAGGACGTGTCATGACATTATAACGTCACATAAATTTTATATTATGACCCCAGATTTATCAATATCGAGGAAAAATAGAGTAGCGATGACATTAAAAAGAGAGACAGAAAGATCGTGTGTTTAATAATGTAGACGTGTTTGCTAACATTAATGTGAAAAGATCTTGTAATTGATGCTAATTATACATGAAAAGCTTACAATAAGCAGGTAATTGACGTCCTACCTCTGGTGAACTTGTTGTACAGGTACAGCTAACACGCACGATGTTCGCTCGCATGACAAAACTATGTATCTGCTTGAAATATCAGACAGTACACATCCAGTAAGTTTATAAATGTGAATGTGAAATGTATACTTTCAAATATAAATACATGCCACGTAGGTTTGCAAATGTAAACGACTATTTGTAATCACACCAATGTGTGACCTTAACGATAGCTTATAGACCTCGAAGTCATTCAAACCATTCATAGGTCACGCCATTAGTTGAAGACAAAGACAATCTCGGCTTCGTCTTAAGCACTGTGATCAATAATAATGTTGAGCAACTGATGGAAAATCAGAATTAAAACTTGTTTGGCCACAACAAACTTACTGCTCATTTTTTGGCGATGTCCGGTTTCAAAATACCCGAGTCTGCGTGAGTGAAATTCCAATATTTCCAGCAATATATGGAACGTTCCTGGCTTCGTGTGATACGATTTCGGCATACAGACTGGTTAAAGGTTATTATCCTATCAGCCATGCCACATGAGAGTTCTTTCCTCATTTGACAATATTATAAATAGGACTGCAAGTAGGATGGGCTATTGGTAATTAACCTATCATCCTTTATTAATAATTCTTGTACCCTGGTATCGTCCACACAATTTGCAAATACACACACACAATTTGCAAATATACACACGTATATTACTTAAGTATGAAATATAGAGATATTTTAACGAAATAATTTTCATATTTTTTCTTTCCTATATTTTTACATGTGCAAAATATTTTCTCATATTTTCACATGTTAAAATTATGTCCATACACATTAACTAATGTGCCACTTAACTGACCAGCCCACACATATCTACTAATACCTAAATCAACTTAACAAAGAAATATGCATACGTACTATAACCCTGTAAACCGTTGGCATAGTAATACATCCATACATACATACATACGTACGCACAAACTTTCACTAACAAATATATCCATTTGTTTATATTGTACTTTGCCATAGGTCCTAATACGACAGGCATGCAGACAATGTAGAATACAATGCGTGTATACCA
This sequence comes from Sinohyriopsis cumingii, assembly GCA_028554795.2. Lineage (NCBI taxonomy): Eukaryota > Metazoa > Mollusca > Bivalvia > Unionida > Unionidae > Sinohyriopsis > Sinohyriopsis cumingii. The sequence continues at coordinate 31,184,274 of CM068831.1, read as the reverse complement.
TAAAGTTTTATTTGTGTAGAAAAGAAATCACTGTGACAATGAAGCTAAAATAAAATAAATAGCCAGTGTTATATGTCTGAATTAAGGTTAAGAATAACATATAATGTAAAACAGTTATCCCAAACATGTTAAGAAAATAGATTAATATTTGAAGAAATATGAATATGGTTCCCACCTCCATAATAAACATAATGAAAAGAATACGATTCACACAATCATATGATACAGAGGAATAAGCATGACTACGATTTACAGAATCGTACGATACAACTAAAATATAAGTATGCTTCACACAACCATATCATACAAAGAAAAGTAAGTATGGCTCACACAACCAGATGATAAAAAGAAAATTAAGTATCGTTCACACAACCATGTGATACAGAGAAAAATAAGTATGGTTCACACAACCATGTGTCCTTGTAAGATACAGAATGATTCGGAATTCACATCGTTATTCCTCGGTCTTCTATAGAATCCAGAATTCCTATTCAACACTTCCTTTCAGGTAACAGATTCACTGTCAGTTGAAATGGCTTCGCTATCACACTACAGCTCATGGCCTCACATTTTGGTTCATCCATGCATCCATCCATCTGTGCAAAAACCAACCCATCCACAAACCCATCCACGAATCCCTATTGCTGAAGAAAGACATTAGCTTATTAACACTCCTTGACAAGATGCAAGTGTATATTGTCTCGCGTAAGATAATATGTCTCATATAAACATGGAAACAAATTACACGACCAAGGGTAAAGTGCCCTTGCGCAACGTGCTATTTGAGTATTTCGCCGCGAGCGACCTACGGCTAGATGCATGTGTTGCCCAGTAAACAAAATAAAATAATTCGAAATATATGAACTACCTTAGGTAACGCTGTATGCTTCTAAGAAACAAATTACCGCTGTTGTTCTAAGGCATTAACAAAATATTTTCTTTATTCCGTGACAAATGTGTGCTAGAACGTTTGTCCACAATTGAGGGAAGTGTTTCGGCATACATGCCTAATGTCGTGCAGGGGAAACATGTTTGTTAGGCTTGAGTTCTAGACACAATCTTGATTCTGACCCAAGATTGTTCTAGAAACGAATTTTGTTCGCCGTTGGATCTAATTTTCCATTGCAATGGTCCTTATCCTGATCTTCGAATTACATCTTTAATTTTTACATTAAAGTACATTATATTAGAAATAATCATTCCATATCTTAACATTTGTTTCATTGGAATCTATTTAAACTGTGTTTCAGTTCATGTTTTGTAGAACGTATCTAATTACATTTTTGACTGGAATTCCACTTAGTTCAATAACACTTTGCAGATCAGATCACTATTTTGGGAATATTGCTAATTCATTTAAAGACACTTTTATTACCTCACTGAGATACATCAAGACTGTTAGCACATCAATACTATTCCAGGATGGTACATCGGCACTTCAATTGCTGAATGCATGCAGAACACCACTGGAAATTGTTTTAAACCTTCTACGTTTTGGTCTTGTTATAGTACTTGTATGACTCTTATGATTTAATTCGAACAACTGCAATTTATTTCTAATTGTCACTTTTTATTCAAGAAAAATAAATTACTGGCTCGATTTAACAAGTCTTGTTAGTTTTCACTCGATTCTGTTATTTAGTTTAAGACAATATATATGCATTTTACATGATTATACACTGACTCATGTAGACAGAAACTTTTCCTTGAACTAAAAACAATCTTTTGCACTCACTTTCACAGATTTCAATAGATATCTATTGAATATAACTAAATAAAACCAACACAAACGTCGATAAATCGGTGCAACTAGTTTTGCATTATACTGTTTGCTGCTTCAGGCACAAAATGTTTTGGAAGAAAATAATGACGTCTTAATATTTTAAATAACAGGTACGTCATTGTCAAAGCTTATTATCAGTTTTATTGGCAAATATTGCCAAAGTGTACTGTTCAGTGACTTTTGTATAGAGTTACTTGCCCTCTTTTGCTTGACTCTTTATCTAGTGTAATCAGAATATGTTGATGCAAACATGTACAGCGGCCCGTATCGCTACTTACAATTTACATATCAATGTGGTGTACGGAAGTGTATTGGAGGGGTTGCACCTCTGGTGGGAAATTGTCAGTCGTGCCTCCTTTGTGGGGTAGCTTGCCTTCCTTTGGTCGCCACATGCACACAGCTCTCACCTGTGGCTCCCAAATGCTGTAAAATGCGCTACAGAAAAACCCTGGTAAATCGCTGACACTGGCGGGCAAAATCAGGTGAAGGTAGGCAAACGGCTTTAAACCTTTGGTGAGTCGGGGCTTGCTTACCCATGCATGTGAAAACTGGTTTTGGCAGACTGCGCAGAAGAAACCAATAGCTAGTTCAACGGGCAGAAAGGCGATTCCCAACAGTGCGGTGTGGAGTGCAAAGAGAAGTACAAGGCATGTATGTAGCACTGGTCATCCACTGCATTCGATTCCATCTCCAGACGTATTGATATTTTCGTTCCGCTGGATCCAGATGGTCTTGGACAAGGGAGTGAGATCGATGACGCGGGACTCTACCTCACTTTAAACCAAGTCATCACGCAAGTCACTGATGCATCCTTCCCCCCAAAGGCCCGTGGCGACGGACAAGCGACGAAGTGGCAGCTGTGAATACACTGGCAGCCGTAGTTTTAAATCTGCACAGGCGGCTAAGGCCATATGGTAGTTCTTCACTGACACAAAGCAGCAGTGGAGGTCGGCAGCCCCCTGAGCAACTGAGGGGCCCTTTTAAGAATTCGCACTGATTACCTCCATGGTATGAGGAAGGGGCTAGAAAGGGTACCCTACAATTAGCCTGCTCCATCTTTTCCAAACCAGCTAACCGCTGAAGCTAGCCAGATACAGCATCAGTACTGTAGCCTGGAGTGATATCCGCCGTACAGGAGAGGACGATATTTCTGAAATGGTTGCTGGCTACACCATGTTTCGTGCCGAAGATGAAGTGAGGCACGACGCGAGGCTGGAGTACGGGTTGCAGTGAATACAGATTTTATTAAGAAACTAGCTGGATTTTCAAAGTGTGTGATTGACAGGCTTATGAACTTGAAACTCCCACTTTCGAATGGAAGAAAGCATGGCACGATCGTCAGTATCTAAGCTCCAACCATGGCCAATTCAGATGAAACAAAGGACACATTTTATAAAGTACTCCAATATATCATAACATCTGTCCCGAAATCTGACACGCTCATCTTCCTTGGTGACCACAGTGCAAGAGTCAGCTCTGACAACATCTCCTATGAAAAGGTCATTAGAAAACAGAGCGTCGGCCGCTGAAACAGCAATGGACTTATGTTGCTTCAGATCTACACAGAGCATGAACTATTCATCACCAACACAGTCGTCCGCCTCCCTACCCGCAACAGGACGACATGTATGCATCCTCGATCTAGGCACTGGTATCTCATTGAATACATGATAGGAAGAGGGACAGGCAGAATGTACGGGTGACCAAGTCCATGGGTGGTACAGAATTTTGGACTGACAACTACCTTGTCTTCTTCAAGCTGAACATCTGTATCCATCTTAAAAGACGCCCTTCAGGCAAGAAGATTCCAAAGCGGCTGAACATCTCCAAGCAGATGTACTCGAACACCAAATCGACTTTTGTCTGCACTCTAGAACACCATCTTCAGTCCACCACTCTGTACACGCAGAATGTGGAAGCATCCTGAACGACCCTTAGAGAGCTGGTCTGCTACACTGCCACGGAGATCTGAGGGCTTTCACCCAGAAAGGACAAGGACTGGTTTGATGAGAAATGCGAAAACATAAGCAGACGTTGGACGACAAGCATCGCCTCCACGAAGCATACGTAACTGATCCAAGGTCATCTTCAACAAAAAATATTTTATATATCATAATCAGGACTTTTCAACAAAATCTCCGTCATATGCAGGGCTCCTGACTGAGCAACAAAGAACGCGAGATTCAAAGCCACGCTGTGAAGCATAACGTGAAAACGGTTTATAATGGCCTATCATCATGAGTTACATCCCCTCTCCTCAGCGTGGATATGAACACATTGATCACAGACAAAAAGAAGATTCTCGAAAAGTGAGCTGAGCACTTCATCTGTGTCCTGAATCGCCAAACATCCATCAATGACGACGTCATTGATCGGCTGCCCCAACTGCCAGTCGATGAATCACTGGATGATCCACCAGACATATTAGAGACACATAAAGCAATACGTCTGCTCTCTAGTGGCAGGGCTCCTGTCTGAGACTCAATATCAGCAGAGATATACAAGGAAGGCGGTGAAAAGCTCCATCAGTTGTTTACTCTCATATGGCAATTAAGGATGATTCCACAAGAATCCAATGATGCTACTATTATACACCTGTATAAGCGCAAAGGAAATCTTCAAGCTTGTGACATCTACAGAGGTATCTCGATGCTCTCCATAGGGGTAAGATACTCTCCAGGATTCTCCTCAGCAGTCCAAAATCACACCTTGACAATGGACTCCTACCAGAAAGCCAGTGTGGATTCCGAAAGGAGCATGGAACCATCGACATGGTGTTTCCAGCTAGGCAGATGCAAAAGAAAAACCAAGAGCAGAAAATGGACCTTTTCTCTATCTATGCTGACCTGACCAAGGCCTTCGACACTGTTAGCAGAGAGGGCCCGTGGAAGACGATGGCCAAGTATAGATGTCCAATTAAATGTATCACCATGGTGCATCAATTCCACGATGGTATGGAAGCTATCGTCCAGAACGTTGGATCATAAGATCCATGTCCTGTCCCAAACGGAGTGAAAAAGGGCTGTGTACTGGCGGTAAAACTTTCAGTATCACGTTCTCAACCATGCTCACCGATGCCTTTAGAGATGGCGTAATGTGAATCAGCATCAGATACCGAATTGATGACAAACTGGTAAACCTCAGGAGGCTCCAAGCAAACACTAAGGACACAACATGCATAATCAGAGACTTTATATTTGCTGACGAATGCGCCCTCAACGCTGGCTCTGAATCTAACATGCAATAAGCATCGACAAGTTCTCTGATGCTTGCACACATTTCCGTCCTACAATCAATACAAAGAAGACTGAAATAATGTATCAGCCAGCCGCAGGAAAACTGTATGCTTAGCCAAAACTCATGGTCACCAGCTACAATCTAAGCGCAGTGAAAGCTGTTTATGGATTTTTGGATCTCACAACATCATTCTCACAACATCATTATTAGGTTGCTTACCACCTAGTGTTCTTATTCTAATATAGTTCTCCTGTGAATCTCTCCTTTGTTATGACGACTTTCCGATTATCACCTACCACCCCACACCCTTAATAGGTCATTCCAAGATTGCAGGCATACCCTTAGACGTCAGAAAATTTTAAACTTAGAAATATAAGGAAAATAATACACCGTACGAACATCACAAAAGTGCTCTGACAAAATGTTTGGTTAAAGGCATTCACTGGCATTTATACTGAATTTAAACCTGGAATAATATTCATGTGTTTCAACAAGAGACAGTTGACACAAAAGCACTTCTCTGACGGTAACAGACACGTCATCGCCTTCAATTTTAGATCTTATCGAGATTTGAACTGAGTTTCATTCAGGACGTTTTATTACTAGGACTTGTGTATTTAATTTTTGATTATGTTTGGATTTAATTCGCAATACCGTAAGTTCCTTTTTATCATTTTCCACTTTTTTATTCTAAGGAAAAACGTTAGCTTTTAAATGTTGCAAAGCTTGTTGTCTTTAATCTGTTTTATACTTATTTTAAGATCATAAACTCGTAACAGTATAACGATTTCATCGAGTCGGATTTAAACGTTAAATACTACATTTTATTGAGTCGTGTTTAATGTTTACTCGTTACTAGGACACATACACCCAGTATTATGATTTTTTCTAGAAAATAAGTCCATTTAAAAATTCTGGTGGAATGCTGATGTATTTGGGGAGTTGTGTTGTAAAAACTAACGGTCAGGGTTTTCATTAGTCTGTCAGTTAAGAATAAATGTTCAGTTAATATAAATAAACTGTGACCAATTTATTATAGATATAATAATTCTGAAGTGTATGTCCGTCACCTAATGCGTTCCGACCTATAACCTATACCCTAAATACTATAACCCCGAAAATGGCATATAGGTAATTTTCCGGTAGAACTACCTACAAGTTCAAGCCTAGATTCAGAATTACAAAGTTGACCAGAACATGTCAGTGCTTGGATCTGTTAAATATAGTTTGAGGTAACTATCTTGAATCGTTATATATTCGTGTAAGACACAATTGTACCAAATGTAATCCATTTTACTCACACCTGTATCTCAAATAGCTGTAGAATCAGGTTCGAAATATGTACAGAAAATGAAAATAATATCCTTCTTCTCAACCGTGGAGCTAGAACCTTAAAAAATGTGTCCCCTCTTTGAACAAAAACACAACGTTTACGTTTATAAGTTATCTTTTGCTCTTGTGACACATATGTTTGTACTCTAATATATTGTTGTTTGTTACTTTCGATCCAGAAAGAACGATTATGACTCTACCTTAGAAATTAATGTAAACTGAACACTAGTGACCTCATCCAGGAAAGGCCTAGGAACTTTAGCA